>PVLD010004599.1:0-123147 GCA_004027595.1 Dinomys branickii
ACAGGGTCTTGCTACGTAGTTCAGGCTGTCCTTGAGCTCACTTTGTAGCCCAGGCTGGTCTCGAACTCACAACGATCCTCAGGCTGGTCTCGAACTCACAACGATCCTCCTGCCTCAGCCTCCTGAGTACTGGGATTACAGGCATGTGCCGCCATGCCCAGCTGGCTCTTGTTTTCTTAATTCGCTTTTTGTTGTATGTGTTACCACTTTTTCAACATTATCCTTTTACTCCCTCATACTATACTTGAACATTTCTTTTATAGTTTTCAGATTTGTCTTTTCTCTGCCAGTGTTTTGCACTTTTATAACAGTCAGACACAGCTTTGTCTTATGCTTTGTAAATAACAAATCTGTTTTTATTATGTAAATCCTTAAGAATATGTTTCAATGCAGATTTTTTTTCTCATCTGCTCAACATTTGGCATTTTCTGCTCCATAAACATTCCATTATAAAATAATTTCATCTATAATTTTAAATTTTTAATAGCTTTATCAATATGTAGTTCACCTACTGCATAATTCAACCATTTAAAGTATATAGTGAAATGTTTAAAATATATACACAGAACTGTGTGAACATTACCAGAATCAATTCTGGAAGATTTTCATCATCTTGAAAAAAAAAAAAAACACTTGGTACCTATTAATCATTCTCCACCTTCCCTCACCACTCCTACTCTCCCTGTCCCCAGTCTTAGTCAACCCCTTACCCATTTCTCTCTCTCTAGATTTGCCTTTCTTGGACATAATGTAAATAGAGCCCTGTATCACTCAGCTTTCCCATCAATGGGACAAAACACCTCACATCTGCAGCTTAAAGAAGGGTTTAATTTTGTCTCCCAGAGAAATTTCAGTTCATAGTTGATGACAGAGGGGTTTGGCAGGAGAAAGCTGCTCACCCTGTTGCAACCAGGAAGCACCAAGACAGAAACAGTGAGAAGAGGAGATGTACCTTCAAAGGCGTGTGCTCAGTGACCCGCCTCCTCCAGCTGGGTCCCACCTAACAGCACGGTCAGCTATGTGCTCATCAGTAGATTCATCCAAGGATAAGCAAAGGATCCCACTTTCCGAAAGCTGCACTCTGAACACGGGAGATTTTGGTGGGACATTTTAGATCGAAAGTATATAATCTGTAGTGTTCGTAACTGGCTTCTTTCATTTCTCAAAGTGTTTTCAAGCTTTATTCCTGTTGTAGCCTGGATCCGTACTTCTGTCCTTCTTACTGCTTTTACTAGTTCATTATATGCATACAGTTGTGTTGATTTTGTCCCCTCTTATTTGAATGTGCTGCAATTTTCATGCTGCTAATTTAAATTAGGGAACATTTTCAAGCATTTTGAGCCATTTTCTTTGGGGAAAGTGGTCTTTCATTTTATTTTTCAGTACTTCTATTAATTAGAATATGTTTTCTATAACAAATGTCAAATTCACTTGGTTTGTGCAATAAATTTTATTAGATCATATAATTGTAAATTCACAGGAGGGACAGAATGCAGGGTTGGTTGATATACCCATCTAAGCAGGTCATCAAGGATGTGAGTTCTTTCCACCTTTGTTCAATTATCCATAGTGATGATGTTACAAGGCTGCCTCACACCTTGCTGTAGAGTGGCTGCAGGAGGAGTTGTGTGCATGTACTGCTTTGCTAATGTCTTTCCAGAACAAGAGATCTCCTAGGACATCTTAGAAACCTAGCCAAGCTCTGTTTACATTGGTCTAGTCTAATTTTGTCATGTGCCCATTCCTTACCCAAGCACTGACAAAGAAAAAGAGATATTTCTAACTAGCTTACCATGTTTCTTAACAAGAAAGCTATTGCCATTTTTAGCTAAGATAATTCTTTGCTGTAAGCAATTGCTTGTGCATTTCAGGACACTTAGCATTCCTAGTATCTGTCTACTCAATATCAATAACACCTCTGTATTTGTCTTTGTATTGCTCCTGTAACAAATTACCGCAAACGTAGTGACTTAAAATGCTTCAAATTTATTCTCTTATACATTTGAATGTCTTAAATCAAATCCAGATGTTTGTCGAATGATGTTCCTTCTGCAAACTTCCAGGGCAAATCCATTTCCTTACCTCCTGCAGTTCCTAGAAGTCACCTGTTTTCTTGGCCTTATGGTTTCTTCCTTCCTTCATTCCAACCTCCTGCTTCCATTATCGATCTTCTACAGCTACCTCAATTCTCTTGCCTCCCACCTATGTGGATTTGTGATTGCATTGGGCTCAGCTAGGTTATCTAGGATGGTCTCCCAATCTCAGGATCTTTAACTTAATCTTATCTGCAAAGAATCTGCTGTGGTTTGAATGTGTTTCCCAAAAGTTCATGTGTAGGAGGCTTCGTTCTCCAGGCAGTGATGTTGGGAAGGGGTCCTGATGCTTAACAGTTCTGCCTTCAGGGGTAGATTAGTGCTATTCTTCGGGGGATAATGCTGCTGGTGGGAGTTTGTTATTTCTAAAATGAATTTATCCTTCTTGCTCCAACGCTCTTGCCTCCTGCCACGTTATGAAGCAATATCAAGCCCTCACCAGAAGCTGGTGCCATTCGTTTTGGTTTCTCAACTTCCAGAAGCATGAACCAAAATAAATTTCTTTCCTTTGTAAATGACTTAGTCCGTCATATTCTGTGAGGGCAACAGAAAATGGGTGAAGGCAGTATTTTTTCTATGTAAGGTAACATATGCAAAAGCTTTAAGGCTTAGACTATGGGCATCTTTGGGGGCCATTACTCAACCTATCATTCCCCCTTCCCATGACCCTTTCTTGCCTTCTCTGCAAGAATCAAAAAGTACCTGTTAAATCACATAAGTTTGCTGAGATGTACAGATAGCTGCACAAACTGGGGATCCTTTTGAGAAGGACTGAGGGAGGAATGAATGCGGAACAGAAGCACAAACACCCACAATACTACCAAGTGTATTTCCAAAGTAATTTTTCTTCTCCTTTGCTTGTTTTATTTTCTGAGTGACTTGTTCTTTTTCACAAATGTAATATTGCCTTAAATCTATGTGAATGTACTTATTTTGCTTTCTTTTTATAAAAGAATTCTCTCTGCTTCTTAAAATTTCTATTTTCTCCTAATGCATTTTTGGTTTGTATTTGTTTTGGCCAATAAATGAACTTCAGTGGCCTTTCTACTGTGCTTCCTTATCTCCAGATGTCGAGGCAGGATCATTAGTTGTGGTTCACTTATACAGTAGACAGTTGTCTTTCAGTTGTACAGCTCTGCATTTCAACTCAGCCTGTCTGTAACAGTATGACAGCACGGTGTGGCTCTTGCCCATGGTGGCAGGAGGTTGGAAAGGAGGATAGCTAGCAAGTTGTCACCTTTACATGCTGAATGAGGCCCTTGACTGTCATTTCAGTGGCCCTAGTCTAGACCTGGGTGTAAAGCATCATTCGCTCAGTGCACCAAAGCAGGAAATGACTAAGGGCGCCTGAAAGAACGTCAGTTTGAGGTCTTCGTTTCTTTTCCTCTTCTCACTCCTCTGCTTGCACTCTAGGACTCTGCCTCCCATCTTTGCAGGAGCTCTCCTGGGAAGTGCAGCTCCCACTTTTAATATTATGCATCTGAGGGATTTCATATACTTTCCTTTTTCTAGAAACTACTTAGATCCTCTCTTCTACTGAAGAGTGCCTTCCTCCTATTCTTAGCATGCATTGATCTTATTAGTATTATTTTGTAAATATTGAGGGAGAATTGGAAACTAAAAGTGGGTGATCTCTCCACTGATGTGAGCTAAAAATCTGTCACCAGTTTTAGTATGGTGCTATATCCTTGGTTTTAAGGTATAAAGATTTAAGAAATTCAATTTTATCTGTAATACCTTCTTATTTATTTAATGGAAGATAATGAAATGGTTAAAACTGGGCAAACTAATAGTCAAGTAGGCATTTGGGAATGAATTAAGGGTTGGATGCCCTGAAGACTCCTTAGTGAGCTTAGGATAGATTCCTAGTAGATGTAGACTCAATTACTTCCCTTAGGAGTCACCACATGGTCACCAGAAAAAAGGAGGTCCATCCAAGGCAAAAAAAATTGGCAAGCAGCAGGGAGGATGTCTGGTGAGAGTGACCTAAAAGCCATGGTACAGTTTTCCTACAATCTTCACAGCCAGCCTAGAAGCCAGCTCTTCTTCAAATTCTTGAGCCTCTTAGAGCTGAATCTGTCCATTAACCCCAGAAACATTCACTCACATGCCATCTGTGAAAGTAGCAGCTTTTGTCTTTCATTTCCAAAAGTCTTCAGGGTAGAGGGGCTGAGGAGATTTCTTGTCCTTATATGTGGCCTTTATGACCACTTCCTTGCATGGGGCACTAGCAGAAAGCAAGATCTAGAACTTCTGCATGTGAACCTTAGTCACACATGAGCGTCTTCTCTGAACACTGGTGGAGACATTGCAGGCCTAAAGCCCCCGTGTACAAGAGGAACAAACCCTTGGATTTTGGAGCTATAGCCAGAATGGAATACTAGTGAAGGCAGAATGAGTATGGGCCTCTGAGCAGGACAGGGACCAGGGAGAGTACCCTACCCTGGCTCATTAGCATTTCATATTTTGTCTGTCTGGTAATTATCCCTGTTCAGTGGGCTTCATTTATAATTTGTTAAAATTGTTCTAGAAGTAATCAATATAGACTCTCTTTAGACTCTACTATTTCATTCAAGTCTATGACACTTTTTTTTCAGCACTGGGTATGGAGCCCAGGGCTTTGTACATGCTAGGTAAATGTTCAACCGCAGGGATAAATCTTCAATCCTTTTTTAAAAATTATATTATTTTACACACTTAAGATTTTAAATTTATTAATTTAAGTAAACAAAAAGATTGTATTTTTGAAGAGGTTGTACTAAGTAACTAAGTGGCTCAGGCTAGGCTTGAACTCATGATCCTCCTGCCTTAGCTTCTTGGGATTAGAAGCATGCACCATCATGTCCAATATAATACAACTTTATTTTTAGGAGAATATAGGCTCTACTTAACATTTAGTAAAAGGTGAAAGATTTATACGCTCTGAAGAGAAACCAGAGTATCTACTTAACATTTAGTACTGTTAGCAGTAGTGATATTAAGTACTTATTAGTTATCAGTCATTTCATCGAATTGTTGACCTGTATATCCAAACCTGCACTACCTTCAGACATCCATTATGGAAATTGTTGTTGGAGATTCCAGTCCACATTAATGAAACTGGAAACTCTTGGGTACTATGTGATTTTTTTCAAAGACATATGAATATATATGTGTGTATATATAGCAATGAAATATATATACTAGGAGAATATATGCTCTACTTAACACTTAGTGCCATTAGCAGTAGTGATATTAAGTATCTACATATCTTTATCTATCTATCTATCTATCTATCATCATCATCTATCTAGAGAAGACAATGGAGATGGTCCAGGTATCTTTGGGTGTCAGGTGGTTATATGTGGACCGGAAAGCATGTGCCACTAAGAAAACTGGATGATAATAGCTCTTTGTGGGGAAGGTAATAGAAGGCAGCCTCTTTGATTAATTGTTTTTTCAGAGAAATTTTGCTGATCATTACCTTTTACCCCAAAATAATGTTCTCTAAAAGTAGGCCAGATAGTATTTCAAGGTATGAACATTATAGGCCAGCCTATGTCTAGCTATGAGATTATGTGGCCACAAGTTTCTCCCTTTCCCAGCTACATGCTGCTTTGTAATGTGACTGCTACTTTCTCCAGCAAAGATGAGAGTCTAGTTTTCCATTCCTTTGAATAGGACCTGGAGACTTGCTCTAATCAGTAGAACTTGGGAGTTCATATCATAATACTTGAGGCAGTTTACAGCTTTAGGTTTTGCCTCTCACTGTGCTGAGGCTCAGGTGAAGCAATCTGGACAAGCCTATTAGAGATTGAGAATACATGGAGAATAGATGAGTTATCATATCTGAGGACCTCTAAACCAACCAGCTCTAACTCAGTACTTCTGAGAACTGTAGCTGTAGATGTGACTTTGGAGAAATAAACAAGCAAAAGAACCACTCTGCTGAGCCCAGCTCAAAAACTGACCCACAGAATCATAAAGAGTTAAAATGGTGATTGTTTTAAGGTACTATATTTGAAGATAGTTTATTATAGGTACAGACAATGGGTAATTGGTGTGGATATTCTCCACTTTTTCAAACTGCCTTAACCTTGACAGGCTAAGTTATGTAGTGATAACAAACAACGCTAAAATTTAAGCAGCTGATGCCAGGGAGGGATGAGACTCTGCACTCCACCCCACCCCAATTGTCATGGGAGCAATGCTGAGTCCTGAGGAATCTTGGGAGCTTTGGTGAGCTGCCCAGGTAGGGGGAGACTCTACACTCTGCCTCCCCTGTAATTGTCATGGGAGCAACACTGAGTCCCAGAGAATCTCGGGAGCTTCAAAAATGACAAAACAAAGAAGCACAGTGCAATCTCAGAGCTCCACCCCACACAGCAAAAGTCTAGAACACATCAACATAGAAGAAATGGATAGTCACATACCCGAAATTTCTGAAATGGTAGCAACTGAAGTAAAGAAACAACTCCGTCAGGCTATAGAAGAAATCAAATCAGAAATAACCCCTCAGATAAAAAAAGAAATGATAACTGTAATGAAAGAATTGCTCAGCATATCAAAAGACATAGATAAAAAAATAGAGGAACACAGGAAAATGATGGAAACCTTGAACAAACAATATAGCAAAGAATTAGAATGAGTGAAACTGATTCAAAGACAACTAGGAAATTAAAAATTCCACTGAAACCAGGAAAAACTGCTTGAACAAAACAAAAGATAGACTTTCAGACCTTGAAGACAGCATTTCAGCTAGCAATCACAAAAAGAAAGATCTATTAAAAATAACAAGGAATCAGAAAATAATGGTTCAACGGTTGCAAGATGATGCAAAGAAAAACAATGTAAGACTTATAGGTGTCAACGAGAAAGCAGGAGTCAACATGAATGACATAAAAAGAATACTTGCGGAAGTAATAGCAGAAAATTTTTTCAGGCATGGGAAAAGAATCTGACATCCAGCTAAATGAGTCATATAGAACTAAAATTAGCCATAACCAAAATAAATCTACACCCACACATTAAAATCAAGATCTCAGAAATTCAGCACAAGAACAAATGACTAAAATATGTTAGAGAAAAGTATCGCCTACAAAGGAAAACCCATCAGAATCACAACAGACTTCTCAACACAAACCATCAAGTCAAGAAGAGCTTGGAGTGAAATATTTCAGGTCTTTAAAGAATACAGCTTCTAACCCAGATTGATGTACTCTTATTCTTCAAAAATTATCCTTCAGAATTAATGGGGAAGTAAGATACTTCCATGATAAAGAACTACTGAAGAAATTCATGACCACCAGACCAACCCTATAAAGAGTATTGAAAGATGAAAGAGATAAAAATGACCACAATTTCAAGAGCCACAACATAAAGGCACCATGAAACAGAGCAAACAATCATACAGAGGTGAAAAGTGGGGAAATAATGAGAAAATAACATGCTAAATATAAGACAATATATGTCAGTAATAACCATTAATGTAAATGGCTTCAGTTCACCAAAAAAAAAAAAAAAAAAAAAAGCAGAGTGTTAGAGTGGCTCAAGAAACAAAATCCAACAATATGTTTTATACAAGAAACACATTTAACTCAAAAGTAAATTTATAGACTGAAAGTCAAGGACAGAAAACAATATTCTATGTGATAGGAACCCAGAAAAAAGCAGGGGTAGCTATTCTGTTTGCAGACAATGTGAACTTCAAACCAAGAGTGATCAAAAGAGATAAAGAAGGTCACTACATCCTTGTTAGGAGAAAACTTCAAGAGGAAAAGATAACAATCATAAATATCTGCACAACAAATATAGGTGCACCCAAATATATAAGATAAATTTCAATAGACATGAAAAATCAAATAAGCAATAACACAATCGTAACAGGGGATTTTAACACCCCATTGGCACAAAGAAATAGATCAACTAGAGAAAAGAACAGCAAAGAAACAATAGAACTAAATGCAATTTGTGAACAAATGGATTTAGTAGACCTTTCAGAGTATTCCACCCAACATCAGAATACACATTCTTAGCTGTGTGTGGGACGTTCTCTAAAACAGACTAGCACATAGAACATGCTTAAGTAAATTCAAAGGTATTGAAATTATCCCATGCATATTATCAGGCCACAGTACAACGAAATTGGAAATTACTGAGAAAAGAAATCACAAAACTCCATAGACATATGGAAATTAAATAATACCCTCTTGAACAACCAATGGGCCACAGATGAAATTAAACAAGAAATTCAATACCTACAAACAAAATGCAGATACAACTTACCAGAACCTATGGGATGCAATCAAAGCAGTGCTCAGATGGAAACTTATAGCAGTGAATCCTCACATCAGGAAAACAGAATTAACACAAATAATCAACTTTATGATTCTAAAACAATAAGAGCAAGTCAAGCCCAAAGGCTGAAGAAGATAGGTAATTATAAAGATCAGAGCAGAAATTAACACAATTGAGACTAAGAAAACAGTACAAAGAATGAAAGAATTAAAGACATGGTTCTTTGAAATAATGAATAAAATTGATAAACCCCTAGCTAACCATATCAAAAAAAGGAAAGAAAAACTCAAATACATGCAAAGAGGAATGAAAAGGGTAAAATCACTACAGATCCTGTAGAAATTCAGAAGATCATCAATACTTACCTCAAAAATGTTTATTCCCCTAGGAGGGAAAACACAGAAGAAATGGACAGATTCCTAGAAACATGAATTACTAAAGCTGAATCAGAAGACATAAAAATCCTAAACAACCCAACATCAGTCAATGAAATTGAAAACATAAAAGAAAACACTTACCGAAAAAGAAAAGCCCAGGTCCTGATGGATTCACAGCTAATTGTCCAAGACATTTAGAGAACATTTAATGCCAATTCTTCTCAAACTCTTTAACGAAATAAAAAAGGAAGTGATTTTCTCTAACTCATTCCTGAGGGCAAGTATTACTATGATACCAAAACCAGAGAAAGACCCAACCAAAACAGAGAAATATAGGCCAATCTCTCCAATGAACATAGATGCAAAAATTCTCCATTAGATATTAGCAAATAGAATGCAACAAATCATCAAAAGGATACACCATGACCAAGTGGGATGCATCCCAGTAATACAGAGATGGTACATTTTATGTAAATGAATAAATACAATAAGCCATATCAACAGAGCCAAAGACAAAAATCACATGATCATCTCAATAGATGTAGAAAAAGCTTTTAATAAAGTCCAACACTCATTCATGAAAAAAAACCAACAGATAATTGGAACTGATGGTCTTTACCTCAATCTGATAAAAGTCATCTATGAAAAACCAACAGCCAACATCATACTAAATGGACAAACACTGAAAACTCTCACTTTAAAATCAGGAACAAGACAAGGATGTCCACTTTCATCACCCCTATTCAATATAGTTCTGGAAATATTAGCCAGAGCAATTAGACAAGAGAGAGAAATAAAAGGAATAAGGATAAGAAAGGAAGAAGTGAAATTATCATTATTCACAAATGACATGATAGTCTACATGGAAGAACCCCACTCCACCGAAAGACTCCTTTAATTAATAAAAAACCCATTAGCATATCTGAATACCAAGTTAACACTGAAAAATCCGTATCTTTCCTATACACAAACAACAAATACACTGAAAGAGAAATTAGAAAAAATACACCTTTCACAATAGCATCCAAAAAGCTGTAATATTTAATCAATCTCACAAAAAAAGTAAAAGATCTATACAGTGAAAATTATAGTACCCTGAAGAAAAAGATAAAAGAGGATTTCAGAAAGTGGAAAGATATTCCTTGCTCATGGATAGGAAGAACCAACATTATGAACATGGCCATACTCCCAAAATTGTTATACACATTCAATGCAATCCTGATCAAAATACCATTATACTACAAAGATACTGTGACAAAATCAGCATGGTATTGGTTTTAAAAAAAGGACATGAAGATCAATGGAACGGACTAGAAGATGCAGGCACAACCACAAAGACACTCAGCTACCTTATCTTTGAGAAAGAGGCCAAGCATGTTCATTGGAAGAAAGATAGCCTCTTTAATAAGCGGTGTGGGAAAAACTGGCTTTCCACAGGAAGACTAAAACTAGACCCATGTCTATCATCATTCCCTAAACGAAAGTCAAAATGGATCAAAGATCTAAATATTAAAACAGAAACAGTACATCTACTGGAGGAGAAAGTGGACAGAAATCTTGAAGACCTAGGTGTAGGCAGAGAGTTCATTAACAAAAATCAAACTGTATGAGAAATACTTCAAAGAATTAACAAATAGGATCTCATCTTATTGAAAAGTTTTTGCACATCAAAAGAAATCCAACAGAGTAAAAAGATAACCCATGAAATGGGGAAAAATTTTAGCCCACTGTCCTCAAAGTACTTATATCTAGAACATATAAAGACTTTTAAAAAATCAGTCCCCCAAATTCAAAGCCTTAATCCATAAATGGGCATCTGAGATGAACATAACCTTCTCAGATGAAGAAATACACATGGCAAATAAATATATGAAACAATGTTCAGCATCATTAGTCATTTGAGAAATGCGAACTGAAACAATACTGAGATTCCACCTCATCCCCAAAAGAATATCTATCATCAAGAAATCAACCAATAAGAAATTCTGGAGCAGCTATGAGAAAAATGGAACCCTTCTCCACTTTTGGTCTGAGTGTAGAATGGTACAACCACTGTGGAAATCAGTGTGGAGATTCTTCAAAAAACTAGGATCATAAGAATATAAGATTGAACAATCAAAGAGAATTAAGGTCTCATTCAATCCAGCTATTGCTCTTCTGTGTATTTTTCCAGAAGAACTGAAAACATAATACCACAGCAATATATGTACACCCACGTTTATAGTGGCACAATTTGTCATAGCTACATCTTGGAAACCACCCAAGTGCCCATCAACTGCGGAACGGACAAAAAAAGATGTATTTTTATATAATGAAGTATTATTCAGCTATAGAGAAAGATAAATTTGAGAGTTTTATAGGTAAATTGGTGCAACTAAAGACCATCCTCACAAGTGAAATAAGTCAGGCCCACAAGTATAAACATCATATTGTCTCTCTAGTAGAAGAACATGAAAGGGTAAATAAAATCTGAAAAGTGCCATAGATATTATGAAAGGTAGAGAAGCCACTCAAAAGGAAAGAACAACCTGGATAAGGGAAAGGAGAAAGAAAGAAAGAAAGAGAAGGAAAGGAAAAATATATGTACAAGATAGCTAAGATAATTGTACTACTAATTTCTATTGGTTTATTGAAATGAGCAGTTAATGCTCAAATTTTTTGAGCAATTTTGCATGCTTATATCTGGCAATCTGAACAACTACTTTGAAGACAATAATATATAATGTAACAACCATTGTTGAATTCATAGCATCTTGTTTTTTCAAATTCTGTATCATTTCTTTTTTGTTGTTATTGTCTTTTTGAGACAGGGTCTCACTATGCAGTTCAGGCTGGTCTTGAACTCACTTTGTAGCTCAGGCTGGTCTCAAACTCACAATAATCCTCCTGCCTCAGCCTCCCAAGTCCTGGGATCACAGGCATATGCCATCATACCTGGCTCTGTATCATTTCTAATTTTTAAATTTTTTTATTCTCTTTAAAATAAAAAAATAAAATTTAAGCAGTTGAGAACATAAAAATTAATTTATCGTGTATATAGATTTGGGATCAGCAGGTAACTCTTTTCTCCATACTGTGATGTGATATAGCAAATGTGGCAGGTGTCCCAGCAGAGAAAATAGACCTCTAAAGACACTTCACTAGCAGCTAAATTTTCTAGACTGGAAGTCACATACATCATCACTATCCAAAACTCATTGCTGGGAACTGGTCTTATGGCTTCACCCAACAACAGTAAGTTACAACACACAGTCGTACAGTATGTTCAGGAGGTGGAGTACCAGGGGTACTTCATGTACACAGTCAATGACTACTCATAAGTCAAGTTGTAAGAGAAAACTGTTGGAAAATTCTCTACCCAGTAAGGATGGAAAAAGAAACAGGCCACGTACTATCAGTTGTGTTGGTCAAGTACACTGACCACTGCTAAATCCTGTATTCATTTAAGAAACTCCAAGCAGTGATAGCCAGAGACTCAATTTTTCGTTACTTAGTTTGTTTCCAAGGTGTGAAAACCTCTTATTTTGAGTAATCTTATGGCTCACAGTTATAATTGAATATGAATGGAACCTCTGGCATTTTAAATGCTCTTCTATATGAAAAAGATGGAGTCGTTCTTCAGAAATCATAAAGAAAAATGAAGACTTCACATTAAATAGGAAAGTATTCATTCTCTGAAAGCAATCAGAATGCAGAGTGCTGTCATTTGGACATGGTTCCAGTATGTCCCCAAAGACTCATCAGTTGGAAGTTTGACCTCCAATGTGGGCAATGTTGGAAAATGGTACAATTTCAAAGATGTGGGGCCTAGCACCAGGTGATTGGGTCATCGGTGGCATTGTCTTCAGAAGAGATTAATGTAGTTCTCATGGAACTCCAGTTAATTCTTGAGAGTGATGTTTTGAAAGAGCAAGATAAGCCCCTCCCCCATTCTCTCTGGCTTTCTGTCTCATCGTGAGATCTGGTCTATGTGTGCTCCTGCCATTGAAGTGCCATTCATCACAAAGTCCTCACCAGAACCAAGCCAGTGATGGAGCCATGCCCTTCAGCCTGCAAAACTGTGAGCTAAATAACCTGTCCCCTACATGTTACCTAAACCAGGTATTTTGTCATAGTAATGGAAAGCACACCAATACACACAAGTGAGTTGGGTCCACATGTCTTCTATATAACTTCATTGAATAGTACCTAACTGAAAAGAGAAACATACTAAAGAAGTATTTTCTTTTAAATATATGTTATGGTGTGTGTCTGGATGTCCCTCCAAAGTCTCATGCAGTCATGGGGTGGGTTTCTAGAGTTTATGATTGATTCATGGCCTAATGCTGGGATTGTGGGTATGAGTGCTATACCCTCCCTGGGGTGGGTAGTTTGCATACAATATAAGGGAGGGAAAGAGGCTTGTTCTCTGCTGCTCCTCCCTTTTTGCTCTTGCTGCTTTTGCTGTCTTCCACAGCCATGAACTGTTGCCCTCTGCCATGTGCCACTGTGCCTTGGGGCCAGCCAAATATGGACTGGAACCTCTGCAAACTGTGTGCTCAATAACCCTTTCCTTCCTTAATATTGGGCATCAGGTATTTTGTCTCAGTAACAAGAGAAACGTAACCAAGACAATATAAATTCTGTACATCTGTAACATTTCTAAAGTTTGTTTCTTTCCAGATTAAAATTCCCCTTACCCTTTATATACACTCAAAGGAAATAGTACATGTAATAACCATTGTCATCTCTGAGAGAGGTAGGAGTTCAAAAGTCACACAACTGTGAGGGCACGGGCACAATTTGCATTCAGGAGCCTGAAAGCTCCTTATAGCTCTCTTTTCTACAAGACTCTGTAGAAGTCTTAATGCCACCCTTTCCCAGGGACATGTGGATATTTATATTTCAAGTGTTTTTCTGTAGTTATATGGAAGAGTTCTGAGGACTTCACAGATTTTTGTATCACATCAACAAATTTATCTGATTGCTTATTTTCATTGGATCATAGGGCTATGAGGCATCCATGGTTTGATAGATGGAGCATTGGAAAGAAATTCGTTTAGTCACTGATGTATTTCCTGAAGACCTAGCTAAAAATGCTAGACACTTGCTGTATCAAGTGATACTTGCAGTATCTGCAGTATCATACTAGAAAGATGTGGATTTTGCCTTTCTTTCATGCTGCTTATGATCATACATGCAGGCTACAGTGCAAGTGCTTATGTATTTTAGGGGTAGCTTAGGCTGGTTGAGCTAATCTAAGAAAATGCTCTAGACTGGGTCACCTATAAACAACAGATGTTTATTGTTCACTCTTCTTCAGGCTAAGGAATTCAAGATGAAGGTGTTGGCAAAACTAGCGTCTTGTAAGGGCTTGCTTTCTTCTCCCTAGAGAGCACCTTATTGCTGGATCCTCACGTCATAGAGGGGACAAGGTTGGTCCCTCAAACCTTTTTCATTAGGACCTAATCCCACTCAGGAGGATACAGCCCTCACGACTTAATCACTTACTGTCTCATAATACTATCAAGTGAGTATTAGAGTTCCAACATAATCTGAGACAAGACAGCAACATGTAGACCATAGCAAAACAGTGAAAATATCTGCATATGTGAATGTAATAAATATATACACACTATTATCATGAACTCTGGTGAAGGGCTATTGAAACAATTGGTTTCTGGCCCTGGATTACAGGTGACCAGCTATGGGCCCTGGGCAAGTCATTCTCGTCTTTCCTGACCTGTTTTCTTACTTGAAGAATGAAACATACAGGCTGTACTTGTCATGGCTGACTATTTTGGCACTGAGCATGTGTTACTTTAGTCCTCAGAGAAAAGATAATAAAGACTAGCAAGAAGTGAAGTAGGAACTGGACCGCAGTTTGGATCTTCTGTAGAATTCTGGCTGAAGTTCTGTTGAATTTCCTGACACTCAGTTGGATTTGGATCATTTGTTTTATTCTTTTGAGGTCTAGAGGACTGAAAGTATATTTGTTTTCTAAAGAGTGTATGTTTCGTAGACAACAAATCATGATCCCTCAACCAATCATGAGGGTAGTGAATCCAGGAGACACGCAAGGGCCCTTCCCTCAGTGGTGAGTGACAGACTGGGTGCTGAGTTTGCTTTGCTTTCGTCCCTACTAGCAGCACTGCATCACCCCTTCCTTGTGCTTCTTCACTTCAAATTGCTTTTATCTTGGCATTAACTCCCCTTGCATTCAAATACCTTATTTTGACTTCCCTGGCTTTTGTGTTTCAGGCAAGTTTTGAACATCTTTTTTTGGTTTAAAATTCTTTAAAAATGCCATGTGATTTCACTGATCTTACCAGAAACCAATAAAAACACATTACTTTAAAAATAACTCTCATAAAATCTCTTACTTGTGAAAAGCTTTCATTCTAATAAAAATGGAGCTAACCAAAACCTTTTAAAACTGCTTGCAGGCATCCATGGGACTTGGCATGTCCAGACTGCACTACCTCGAGAAGTGATGCAGATACCAGACCTCTTCCCTGTCTGCAGGAACATTAGTCCAAGATAAATGAACTCACCTACTTTAGAAAAGAAAAATCTAATCAAAGAATGGCACCACCCCCTCAAAGACCACTCATTCTGTGCCTTGCCAACTTAGCCACAGGGAATCTACCATCTTTTCCGCTGTGTGTGAGGTTGTGGTTGATTTTTTTCCTTTTCTTTCCTTTTAGTTTCCTAAATATAGAATTAATGGGTTGTAGGGAAAGTCAATGATTTTTCTTACTTGGGTCTGGAGAATGGAAAGAAAATATTTCTTCTTCAGGCTTTAAAACTCTGACTAGGTTGGTGCCCTCACTTGCCAATTTTGCTTTCAGATAAGATGCCAGTCAAGGGCCACAAGGTCTGTGACGACAAGGAGGTGGAAGGGGGCATGCTGCTGTATGGTAGAGTATGGGACCAGGTGTCAAACCTTGATTGCTGGTGCCATGTTGGCTGCCCCAGACTCTTTGGGAGACGATTTTGAAGAGCATAGACTCATGGGCTCCTATCCTTCGGAACCTTTCATGGGGCTTCAGAATTTAAATTTTTTTGTTTGTTTGTTTGAAAAGATTCTCAGATCCACCACCAGTTTAGAATTCAGAAGTGTAAGAACAGTGAATAGCAGCAATAAAAGTTAAATAAATAGTTTTCACCTAATAACTGACAAGGAGAGACAATTTGCTGATGGATCAGTGGTGATTTTACCAACCCTCAGCAAGATACATCCTCTGATCACCAAGCTTTTGAGATGCTCCCCTACAAAGGAGGTCTGGGGTCAAGGATGTGTGGCAACAGCTCCAAGCTGCATCCTGTCTTAGAGATTCTTAGGTTCTTTAAGGAGGATATAAGAGCTACTGAAGAAACATGGTCAGTGATGTCTGAGTTCTTCTCAAATGTGCCTTTTTGCCAAAGAACCACATTTTGTTCATCAGGTCTTAATATCTTTCAAGACCTAGAGTATGAACTTTCCAAACACCTGCCGGTAGCTTGGTTGGTATCATTCCTACAAGGAAGGACCAAGGTGCTATCTTGTGCATTGTTAGAATAGCATTCATTCTCACATAGCCCAACCTTTTGTGCCTACAAGTAAGGACCCTAGGGGAGTTTCCTGTCTTCCTTAATGGCAGAGAAGCGACTGTACTTTTATGGTTGAATGTGTCAATCAAGGCAGGTTAGAAATATCACCCCACTTTCATAGAATTGTCACTGTACAGGAGGCCGATGCCTCACTGCTGAGACTCCAAGAACATTTCCTTTTCTTTCAACCTAACTTGATCTGCAGATGGACGGAGACAGAAAAGCATCGCTTCTGTGCAGTTGCATAGCATCATGTTCTCTGTTAGTTTACAAGAATAGTGGCGGTAACTGAGGATCTCTTTGCCAGCAGCATCACCTCTATCACTTCTAATTTTTATGATGCCCTGCAAACCAGCTCCCATTTCCTGGAAGAGAAAACTGGATCTCAGAAGTGTTAACCGCCTTGTTCAGCTGGTAAGTGACAGGATGAGGTGCTTGCTTCCAAAATTGAGGATCGTTCCTGTCAAAAAGAGCCTGACAAAAGTCTTTCTTTTTTTTTTTTTTTTTTTCTTTCTTATAGAAGACTTTCTCCTGGCCTTTTCCTCCCCAAGTCCTGAGGTTTTTATTGACTTTCTTTGGTTATCTTATAGACAGAATGTGAGAGTCAAGTTACTTTTTCTCTCTGGGGTTCTACTCAATCAGGCATTTTCCTTTCTACAGAAGTTCTTGGTGAGGCTAGAGACACTTTGGAATTCCATAAGATTTTTTTTTTTAATTCCATAAGGTTCCCCCCCGACACACAGTGAGTTTGTTTACTCTTGGCAAAGTAGAAGAGCCAGCAAAAGTCAAAAAACGTGCCTTCAATTTGCTCTAAAGGGTCTTTTTTAAGGAAACTGATCTCTATATCCCAGCCCAGTCCTGCTCCATCTTCACAACTGGAGAAGCTAATATACTGTATATTCTTCTCAGCTGGTGTCTATTTCTAGTCCTATGAGATGCTTTGATTCCTATTGGCTTTGGATAGAGGGTGGTGGTAGCACTGTGAAGGAATCCTATCTCCCTACAGGTTCCCACTGGGGAGAACAGAGGTAGAAGGAGAAGAGGATGTGGGTATTGATTAGTGATACTTTTTTTCCTTTCTTTGCAAAGAGCAAGAGGCAGCCTGGGCTCACTGTCAGGAGTTTCAAAGGTGCATTGTTAGAACAACGTCCATTCATTTCATACTGGGGAACAATGAGCACATATTTCCCCCTAAAACATTCACCTTTCCTCTTACCTAAAAATTATATTGGTTCAAAATGAAAGTGAAATTTTGATCATCATTTCTGAGCATGTGAATGGAAACCAACAAAAACATATCAGTTTCCCATTGGTATGGACAGAGGAGATGCGCTAACTCTGGTACGGCTTCTGGTCCAGGTCTTACGGGATGGCCATGCTGCTTTCCTAGGATTGTTGGCTGGATTGCTGCTCCAGCACACGATAGGCAGTTTGTACATTGTTCTGTTGGTGATGACACCTGTCACCTTTGCCATGTAGAAACTAGAAAGCTGGGTGCCTTGGCTGTGGGGGTTGTACCTTCATCTGGATCTTAACACATATGCCATCTTTCTTGGTTCTTTTGTTAATACAGATCTCAAAGGCCCTGAAAGAAATGCCAAAAAAGAAATGCTACGTTTTAAACAACTTTTCAGATGACTGTACTATTTATTCATTAGTATTAGGTGCAGAGTGCTATGTTTTGTGTTACTCGGGGCAATATTGTTCCAAATCCCCTATTTACAGCTTCTGGGGAGCCTGGAATGGTTGTGTCATAAAGCTCCGTCCTGGGCTGGCCCCATGTGTCTCTCTTACCCCCAGGATCTCTTTATCACTCTATCTGCCTGGGATGGGCCAGCCTAGTCATTTTGCGGGCTCAGCAAATGTCTCGATCCATTTTGGGAATGCTTTCAGTTTGGCTAAAACTTAAAACACATTTTCCCCAAGCACCCTTTTCCTCTTAATTTTTAAACTCGTATATTTTAAGGAAAATTTAGCCCATGTGTTTCTCATTATTCCTGATTCATTTGCACTTAACTCATCAAAATGTTGCTTTGCAAAAGTTGTTTGCTTTCCAAGAAGACTCCTGAAATTCTTTTTTGTACATTCAGCCTGCCCTCTTCTTTCTTTCTCCATTCCTCTCTCTATTAGTTCAAAGGGACACTTTTCTTAGAAACAGGAATTTTTGCCCCCCGTAGCTTATAGGAAAGGCTGGCACAGGTGCAGATTCCGGCCTGCAGTCCGCTTGTGCCTTTTACTCCCTCATAGCATTTGCATCCAGGAGAAATGTGTGGTCTTGCAGCACGCAACAGGCACTTCCTGACATTTTAGGGAGATCAGTGGGTGTTGGGCACTGGAAAGGAGTGAGTTAGGGTGCAGATTCTAGAGTCAGCCTTTGTGGGTTTCGTCTTTTCCGTGAAATGAGTGCAGCAATACTGTCTAGGACATGGAGATACTGTGAAGACTGATACACCAGGTAGAGGACTATACAATAAGCACATAATAAGTTCTCAATTATTACCTTTCAGGTTCTGCATGTGTTCTCATATTTTTTCTCAACAAGATGCTCAGGATATTGTGTACCAGAAAAAGACCAGGATTCAAGTGCAAGCCATTGGTGTGAGTAGTTATCCTAAGAAATTCTACTAGAACCAGGGGAAGTGTTTATTCATCAGGGTTTGTTAGAGAAACAGGACCAGTAGGGCACATGTGTACGTGAGAGGAGATATGTATTTTGAGTAAATGACTCACATGATGGCAGAGGAGTGGTGAGTCCAAAATCTGATCAGACTTAGGAGAATGTCACAGTTCCAGTTCAAAAGCAGTCTTCTGGAGAAGCAGCAAGGGCCAGCATGGCAGATGAAGTCTGAAGGCAGTCTGCTGGAGAATTCCCTATTGCTTAGGGGAGACAGCCGTTTTGCTTTATCCAGGTCTTCAAGTGATTGGATGAGGCCCACTGCCACGGGAAGACAATCTGGTTTACGTTAAGTCTACTAATTTAAGTGTTAATTACATTCAAATACATCCCCCAAGCCTAGCTAATCCTTCACAGAAATATCCAGGCTATTAAACTAATAGGGTAGCCCTACGACCCAGTCAAGGTGACACATAAAATTTACCATCACAGGAACTAAGATAGGGAACAAGAACAAAGCCAATTACTGAGTAAGCCAGTGGCCCCGTGGATGACTAGTGTTTCATCACACTGCAGGGCTAAGGCGATGACGGTGACTGTACCCCAGAGTTGTCCCTGCCAAAGATGTTGGCCACTGGCTGATTCCATTTCTGGCTGCACCTGTGGGAGAGTGGCTCCAGACTCTGGAGAAGCCCTTCCATTCAGCAAGGCAGGTGCTAGTAGTTGAACACTGGGCAGGTGTGTGGAGACATGATCTGGGATCATGAGTAAGATGTGGGATCATCAGAAGATCAGATGGGACATTGACAACATTTACTGTAAGCTCCTTCATCTCTCAGGCTCGCAGCAGTGCTGAGGCCTCCCTGTTTGCCTTATATTTTCACTTCTTACAACTTCAGGGTCAGATGGACAATACACTCAACTGTAATAGCAAGAGATCCAGAAATAGGTCCTCAAAGGGATGCTCTGGGGCTGCTGTAATAATAAATTGATGCCATGAGAAAACGAGTACAGATCTTAGTTTAGGTGTCACAATTTAGGTGTTGATGCCTAGATCTGTGCCTTTACCAAAATATTGAACCCTTAAAAACGTTGTCATTAGCCTACTGTAAATTAGCAAAAAAATTCCCACCCAAGAATAAAAAGATAGCTTTATTGAGCTTTTAGGAACAATGAAATATATTTTAACCCAGACCTTCATTAATTATAAAATTGCTAAAAACACAAAAGAAATATAACTTACTTTTAACATAGGAAAATCTTATTATTTATTTATTGTTTAAATTCAAATTTTAAAATAGTGTAACAAAGCCTATAGTTTATCTGGACTTCATTCCTAGCTTTCCTAACTCTCTGAGTCAGTTTAGGACTTTTTGTTTATGTCTGACTTCTTTCTCTTTTAAATGAAAGATAAGATCATATATATTTATCCTGTATATGTTGCTTCAAAATTTGTGTACAGGTGGAGTGTCTAAATTAAGTTGCTGAGACAAAATACCCAACACCCAAAATGAAGGAAGGAAAGGTTTATTTAGCTTACAGTTTGTGGAGGTTTCAGTCCATATGTGGCTAGTTCAAAGGCAGAGTGGCACGTGGCAGAGGGCAAATGTTCATGACAGCAGAGCATAGCCAAAACCACAAAAGCGAAAGGGGGGAATGGCTGCAAGCAGCCTCTTTTTCTCCCTTACCTTGTAAACAGCCTACCCCCACCCAGGGGGCATGTAGCTCACACACAATGTCCATGCCCTCCTCTTCCACAGGCTCAGGATGCATACAAAGTAAGCACCCTGGCTTCCTGCTGAAATCACTCAGCCAAACCTCTGGACTCCCCAAGTTGACACAATGTATCAACCATAACAGTTAATCAGCATATGAACTATTTTATAAATTATCTTTTTGTGTGTGCTGATGGTACTTAAAATCTTTTGTACTGGTAATTTCCAAGAATATGTTACATTAACTATATTCACTATTTATAGTCAATTTTGTTTTTTAAGAGTTTTATTGAGATATAATTCATGTACTATACAAATTACTCATTTAAAGGGTAATGACTGAGTATTTTTATTATCTTTTAAAGAAACTTTTACTCTGTCACCTGGACAATCTCTCATACATTCCTGTCCTACGCAACTTCTATTTTCTGATTCTTTGGATTTGCCCATTATATTCATTTCATATAAATAGAATCACAAAGAGTATGAGCCTTTGTGATTGGCTCACTTACTGTTTTTAGCAGACTGTTTTCAAAGTTCACACATGGTGCGGCATCTATCAGGATTTTACTTTTTATTGTCAAATAATATTCCGTCCTATGGATACCCCACATTTTACTTTTCTACTTAGCATAGACATTTGGATTTATCTTAGTCACTTTTTCATCTCTGGGACAAAATCTCCAACATCCACGATTTAAAGAAGGAAAGTTTTATTTTTATCAGGTTAATAATATCCCTCAGTTACTGAGGGCTGATCAGGTCCACAATCTCTTGAGTGATTACACAGAGAAGACTAAATAAAAGAGGCAAATAGAGTGATTTCAGGGTTCCAGGAGGATCAAAGCCCTCTCACAGAACTTGAGATTCTTTCAGGGCTAAGACCTAGACCTCTGGGTGGCCCATATTTATTTAGGTATCAGAAGAAAAGAGGAGAGTACTCAAGAAAGGTGGCACCACACAAGGACTTCTCCAAGCAAGGTATTAAATTAATCCACTCAGGAGTGAGATGCGTGAGGCTTCAGTCTATATCTAGTTGAGGTTGGATCCAGGTGTCCTTGACTTCTCCCGTCCTTATAGGCCTCAGTAGGGATCAGTGACTCACAGAGGTTCAGTTACTATGAGTCCACCACCCATCTCGAGACAAGGAGCCTAGGCTTGGACAGATTCACAAGCAAACATGAAAAGCCCATTGGTTAATTTAAATCCTGCCCAGGGCTGCTTTGTAGTGATCTCCATCACATTTTGGCTCATGGAGTGAAACTGCACCCCAGAATTGTCCCTGCCAAAGATGTTGGCCATTGGCTGGTTCCATATCCTGCTGGACCTGGACGCAATACAGAAGAGGGATGGAAGAGGGACATGGAAGAGGGAGAAAGTGCCCAACCATGGCAGCCTGTAAGCAGAGAGAGAGAGAGAGAGAGAGGAGAGAGAGGAGAGAGGAAAAGCTGGGGATAAGAACCACTGTTCCAAGTCAAACCCCCAGTGACCATTCTGTCTTGACCAGGCAGCTCACCAAAAGTGAGACTTTTGGGGGACATTCTAGGTCTAAACCATAGCATGAATGTGCTGTCTATCTCATTATACAAAATGCATTTAGTCCATCTCTAAGAGTCACTGAAGTCTCACCAGTTCCAACACTGCTGAAAGGTCCAAGTCTGAAGTTTCCTCTGAGACTCAAAGTAAACTCTGAGCTCTGAGTCCCTCTAAAAATAAGAGTTAAATACTTCTAACATAACATGGTCCAGGGTAAACATTCTCATTCCAAAAGGGAGGAATAGGGGAATAGAAAGAGATCTAACTAAAGTAATACCAAAATACAGCACCAGTAAAATTAACTCCTCCATGTCCAGCACCCAGAGTAGATTGTGGTAAGATATGAACTCCAAGCAGTTTGGGGCAGACCTGGTCCTATAGTATTGCTGGTGGCAGCACACACGGCTTCTTTCTTGGGGTGCTTGACTCACTACTGGTGTCTTACCTCTGCAGACCTTCCACATTCTTGGCATCCCTAATTTCTTGGGATCACCACTGCACTTTTAGATCTACTCTCACAGCTTATGCATACTGCTTGGTTTATTTTGAAATCTGGATGAAAGCCTCCTTGGATCATGGCTGCAGAAGCCTCTAAATCAATGAGTAGCTGAGTACTGTGAAGTGAATTCTGAGGAAAGAATTCCTTAGGCAATCCTCCTCAATTAGGGAGCCCAAGGGATCTCCTCTTACACGAAACATTTACAGTTTTACATCTTTGAGCCTACAAAAGATGGTGTCTTGCTGATTCCTGGGATGGCTTCATGCCATCTTTCCTATTGGGCTGGTGCACGTACTTGGTTTATTTTTAATGATAATCTTTTCAGCAATCAAGATTTCCCTAGCTCCAACTTTGCCGCTATTTCCTTTGTGAAGAAACTGCAAACTTCTCACATCTGCTTTTTGTTTCTGATTTTTAATGTAAATCTGGCTAGAAGCAGCTAGCAATATGCATGCTACAACATTAATATTGGGCTGCTTTGAAATTTCCTCTCCTAGATTAATTAGTCTGTTGCCCTCTGCAGTCTCAGGTCATGGGTAAAATGAAGACAAATTTTCTGCCAGGGCATAATGCACGTGGTTTGTAGTCCAGCTGCCAAAGGAGTCCTTGTTCCTAATTGAAACCTCCTGAGCCTGGCCTTTACTGTCCACATTCCCATCAGCATTTTGTTCCTCTGACTATGACTCTGACCAGAATATCTCATCAAGTTCAGCCTACAGCATTCTAGTACTTCTTTCCAAACTCCTCCCACAAACTAGTTTCAAAAGTGTCTAAACTACAGGTCAGCTACAGTTATAACAACAACCCCACTTTGCTGGTGCCAAATCTGTCTTAGTTACTTTCCCATCACTAGGACAAAGTACTTGACATCTACAACTTAAAGAAAGAGTGGTTTGTTTTGTTCTGCAGTTTACCTATAAGTTTTTCATATTCATGTAATTTCCTCTCATATATGAATAGAGACTATCAAACAACATTTGCCTAAGTGGTTCATTTTTGTAGTGGTTTTAATAAATTTATTTAATAAATTTAGTTAAACTTATGTAATATTGTATAGTATGGTAATAAGTAAAAGAGAATTTTCATGGAATAAGTTAGGTTCACATCTACTGAGAAATTCATTATATGTGTGCATGTGTTTTATTGGAAATTTAATACAATTTTACAGAACATTAAGTGATTGTTGATAGTGATTAATGGATACCTTTTCTTAACACTGGGAGACCTTGGAATCATGAGGAGGTTTAAATCACAGGTCTACTTGTGACTAGTTGTGTGGCTTTGAGCAAGTTAATCTCTCTGAGTCTCCATTTCCTTCTATAAAACAAGGATAATAAAAATAGTCTCTAAAACATAGTCCCTAGTTCATAGAGTCATTATAAGGAGAAATATGAGTACATGAAAAGCTTTACACAGAGCTTGGAACATAGTAAAAGCTATAAAATATTATTAATTCTTGTAGTACTAAAAATGTAAGAGTTTGAGTCCAGTGACACAGGTTCAAATCCTGTCTTTTCCATACTTGTGTGACCCTTGGGAGGTCACTTCATTTCCTAGGACTTTCACCTTCCTGCCTATACAACAGCCACATTTTTGCCTGCCTTGCCTCTCATGGGGTCAGATGAAGTAACGAATAGGGAGAGAAGTGCTGTTTAGCACTTTCCTTTGCTCCTTGCACTTGGCATTTTGAGATGCCTTTGGAACATCTCACCTACTTGTCAGTCTTATAAGTTTCCAGGCTTACCTGCTAAAAATTGCTTTTTGAGTGAACGACCATGCAAAGTGATAATCTAGCACGTAGGATGGTGTAGTTTGAGAAAGAGGGACTTTACAGCCTACAATACCTAGATACACTTAGCAAGGATTTGAGCTCCTAACTGTGATGTTCTTGTGATGGTTTAACTTTTTCCCATCTTTTGTTATGAAAGCCTCCAAGCATGTAGCAAAGTATCATTTTACAACAAACATCTGTCTACCAACCACCTAGATTCTGTCATTCACATTGTACAAATCTTGCAATTATATATATACAACTGTTTGTCTATCCATTAATTGAAGATTTGTGTCTTATATTCTGACTTAGAAGCTGTCTTTACAGATATGATAACTACCTATATTTAGTACTCTGAACAATTCCAGTCACAGATATTCTATACTGTGGATATGACACACTATTATTGTTTTATATTAGGAATCCTAAAATTTTGCCTTTAGTGGAATCTCCTAAGTTTCTTTAAATTCAGAAATAACCTGCAAAAATGTTATTTAGATCCAGTAACTTGAGTTATCTGTACAAAATATAGCTGACATTGTTAAATAATCCAATCTATACCGTTTATTTCAGCTCAAGATGTCATTGTCCATGATGAAATAAAATTAGAACTGAAGTATTCCGACTCTAAGATTCTGTGATCAAATTGTCTTCTAGTTCTTTTTAGTCTCTTTAAGGTTTTACTCTTGATTTGGATTAAAGAGAAAAATTTTATCCAAATAACTACAAATAAAAAATGACTATTAAGTACTAATTTTACACACTGAAAAATGTTTCAGCCAGACCTGATGTCACATCCTGTAATCACAGCACTCTGGGAGGCTTTGGCAGGAAGATTAAAACTTTGAATCTATCCTGGTCAATAAGACTTGGTCTCAAAAATAAAATAAAATAAAATAAAAAGAGCTGGGGTTTCAGTACAGTGGGAAGGCCCTGGGTACACTCTTTAGTGCAATAAATAAATTAATTAATCAATACTCATATATCTTTAACTTTTCCTGAAAAAAGAATCCACAGGACACATAGACACAAAAAAGGAGATCTGGGAAGAGTGAAAAGGAAGGTACTGGGAAGTTAGCAACCTCTTTAAACTTTGGAGTTGATTTTCTTGAACTATATTATATGGGATTCATTCACACATTAAAATTGATCAAATATTTGTAACGGACATAGCAGGTTTGCTGTTCTAGGGATATAGTGTTGAATAAGACACCTTAGGTCTCTTTCTTTTCTAAGGATACTTGTAGCCTAGAGAGTAAAAATCATTGTCTAATTTTACATAAAGGGTAAAAAAAAGCAAAAGAGATATTAAGCTAATTATAAGAAACAAATGACTAGTTTATATAGTATTTGAAAGACCTTTGTGAGCAGCTTACATTTGAATTGCTACTCAAATGATGAGGAAATCAATTAATCCTTTGTAGAATACACAGAGGTCCACAGTGAAAGGTGAACAATCTGAGCCAGCATTGGGGGCTGAGCCTCTGAGAGGAAATGGCAGTTTCCTGAGAGAGTTTTGGTGAGTGACACACAACGGTCTTGCACTAGGTGGTCTTCTAGCATGGCTCCTGATGATCCCTGTCCCCTAGTGCACACAACCTTGTGCAATTTCCTCCTGTTAAGTGTGGGATTCACCTACTAACTTGCTTCTGACAAACAGAAGACAGCAAACACAGTGTGATGCTACTTCTGAGATGAGGTTGTAAACAGTGATCACTCCTATCTTGCTGGCATCCTCTCTCTGGCTTTTTCTGGATAGTTAGTTGCCTTGAGGGACAAGGCCACTGGTCTTTTGTCAACAGCGCCCAAACTGCTGAGTACAGCAAACAGTCATATGAATGAGCTTGTAAGCAAATCCCTTTCTGTTAAGCCTTCTGATGAGTTGGGAGCCTCAGTTGACACTTAGTTGCAGCCTTGTGGGTGACCCTGCTATGGGAAACCCTGTGACAGAGGACTCAGCTGAATTGTGACCTGATTCCTGGTTCACGGGCATAGGAGGAGGTTGCTGGTTTAAGTCATGAAGTTTTAGGAGTGACTGGTTAGGCAGTGATAGGAAACTAGCTCTGAGCAAGTATGGAGAAGATAACGCAAGATTTACTCAACCCTGGAGTTGAGGAGACTCATCCTGGTAAAGCTACTCTGAGCTCCACTCCTCCATCAACAAGGCAGGATTGGTGCCTGGAAGCACAGAATATTTACCTTTGCGTGGATATAATCTTCACTTTGGAGCTATCCTCAATGTCTCCATATACCTCTGCATTTTAGTGCCTCTAACTAACTGAGAAGGAAGACTTACAAAATCTTTGCTCTGTGAAAACATGAAACTGTAATGAAAGACAGTTGTCCTGTGTTCACAGCCGAATTGTTTCAGACTCCAGTGGATGCCAAAACTTGTAGCTCTTCAAGACCCTTGTATGAAATGGCACAATGTTTGTATATAACTTAGTTACACCCCCCGTGTACATTAAATCATCTTTAAATGACTCATAATACCTAAGTCTATGTAATTCTATGTGAAGAATATTATACTGTGTAATGTAGGGAATGATAAGAAAAATAACCCACTACATGTTCAGTATTGGTGCAATTTTCCCGCCAAATTCTGTTTTTGGTTGAATCCGTGGGAAAGGAATACATGAATATGGAGATCTGACTGTGGTGGTGAATGTATTCTTGAAATCACCAAAGAAGGTTTTATTTGTCAGGACAAAGCCTCCAGTGTGCACCTGTGCAGGTTTGCATCTGTGTGCACTTGTGCATATGTGTGTGTGCTAAAATATGAACCTCCGTGTACCTGAGAAGTGAGAAGAAAGTATGAGTCTGTGTACCTCTGTGGTTTTCACTATTTTTTAGCCTGCCTTCAAACTGTCCTTGCTGCCGGATGTTGACATGTATGTCGCAACTTCAGAAATGAGAAACCATGTGAGACACTCAAATTACTCCAAAGTCAGTAGTGCTCCAAAGAGATCCAAGCACCACACCCCTGTTTGCTTCTGGGGCTGCCCAGGGAGCTAGTTCAGCTCAACATCTAACATGCATTTCTGGCATTAGTATTGTTTCAATTACTAGATCATTCACATCTCAGATGACACATGCAATGAAGCTTGCTCCTTGCCTGGTACATAATTTAAGGTAAAAAAGAAAAGAGGGCGTGTTTCATCATGGTCTATCATATCTTTGTCTTTTGCTCTGGGAGGTATTTGCATACCTAAAGGGAAATGGGCTCTTTAATTTCTTTCCCTTCTCCTAATCAGCTGAGGCCTGTTAAGCAGCGCTCTGTATCCTGTAATCAGACAATTTATACAGCATGCACCCTTAGGCAACAGCTATTATAAACAAGCTGGAGAAATCCTTTACAATAAATGATTAGCATGGGAAGACACCATTCATAATTAATTTTTTTTCTTTTTTTGTTGGCAGATGGTCTGAGGCATCCAAGCATGGCCTATTGCTGGCATCTTTATTCTGAACAGATCAGGGCAGCCTTGGGAAAATGCTGGCTGCTCAGCTAGCTCTCTTTCAAAAATAGGATAATTCCTCCTTCTCCTCCTCCCATTGGTGCTCAAAGCCAGAAGTTAGCTTTAGGGAAGAGTGTTTAGTGGATCACAAGACTGTACCTACTGGTCCTTTCCTGCCTTGTTAATTACAAGGTTAACTCACAGCATAGTTAAATTGTATCAAGGGGCTGACCTCTCCATCCTACCATTTGCCATGTAGCTGTGTTGTGTATAGCAGGGGTGGGGAGTGGAGTTTGGGGGAGAGGGTACCTCTGGGGGTGGGGGCTTGGAGCCCCCATAATGACCCTCCACATCTCTTCTAGTCCTTACCTTCCCTCCAGCAAAGAATGGAGAAGCAGTACTCTTAGCGGAAGATAATAGAGTCAAGACTGGTATAGTACAAAGCTAAAGTTTTAAAGTGTGCTAAATACAGAAAAATAGAAGAGAAACTATCTCATCAGCAAAGTGGTGCTACAAGTGGTATCCCATTTTGGATGCCCTGATGAGGATGAGATATGTCCATACTTATAGGGGCAAATTGTTTTGTTGATTGGTGTGGGCTGGATCATCAGAGTCTTAGCCTTTGTTTCTGGGAAGGGGACAAGATCAACATACAGAAAATGTGAATAACAGTTTCATAAAGGATACAGTAGGGTACATTTTTTTTTAAAGCACACAGGACAAGTTCAGCATGTGATGATCTTACAGTTATTAGCCACAGATAAGCATTACAATTGTCAGCCACAGATAAGCATGTGAGTCATCTGTATTTTGTCCTGGATATTTTGAAGTCCCTCTAATCCGCTCCTACAGTTGAGTCATGTTTTCTCGCTCTGACTCTGGGCTCTGCTGTGTAACTTGCTATGGCCAGTGGAATGTCAGAAAAAGTGATACACACGGCATCCAACTGGACTTAATTCCCACCTTCTACTCTTACCACATGAACATGCCAGGCCAGCCTGATGGATGCCGACAGACAAACGAAATAGAGATGAATCATCCCACTCATCTCAGCTGAGATCTTTCTAGATGAGTCAATAACCACTCACCCTCAGACCTGTGAGCCAGTCCGGGCAAGATTAGCCAAGTCCAACTCAGAAAATTGAACCCTGCAAACTTGTTAGTTAAATAAAAGTTTATTGTTGTATCCCACAGAGATTTTATGGTTTTTAAATGATGTAGCATTTTTTTGTGGCCGCAGATAGATGATACAACACCATTGATAGATCATCACTTTGCCTGTGGAGAAATAGGACTGGAAACCCTTATATCTAAGCCTTTCTACACTGATAAAGCATGTGTCTTGAACTTCCACTTCAACTACTAGGGAATTAAAGTGTTTCCCCCTTAGGAGTATGTGTATGTACACACACAAACATACCTGTGTACTGAGGGTCCTTGAGGATAAGTAAGTGAAACTGATAAAACACCACTCATGGAGTGGAACTGGAAAGGGAGTGGGATTTTCTCAAGTTCACCTCACTCCTTACTATTTCACAACTCCCTCAAGCCCTCAATACCCACATATTCATTTTATGTTTCATAATACTACCCCTTTTTTCTGTCCATCATTATTCCACTGATGCTAATAACATTTCAGTTCATCCAAAAGCCACTCAACAAACACTGAAAGTCCCTTCTATTGAGAGATGGTCCCTGTTATCTAAGATTGAATGGCAGGAGAAATATTTTTGTAAATGAATCTACTTAAAATGAAAGTCCAGACTTTCGGAAAGATTGTGAAGTGGTGAGTAGCAGCGAAAGAGCCTTTCCAATATGTAATGTCCAGAAACTGGAATATAGCAACATGAGGAAAAGAAGAAGGAGGGAAGTGAGAATTGAAGCTCATGAGGAGAGCAAAGAGGGAGAGTTCAACAAAGAAGAAGGAGCTTGAAGGTGGTGCTTTCTTTCTGAGCCTGGACTCACTGTGTGGGAAAGGTAACTCAAACCTGCAGATGTGTGGTAACTCTGGTGACTCCAGAGGCCTCCACAGAGAGATGCTCTGGTGAAATGGAGCAGTGGATTCAGGAGGCTTCCATGGCTAGCGAGTTATTTGGGTTGAGACATCCCCAAGGAGAGGGCAATTGGCCCATAGGCATCTTGGAGGAGCAATCTGAGGGGCCAACTAAGCTCAGAACTCAGAACAGGTGTGGGCCAGGCAGCTGAGTTCAAGTCAACTGGAGGCCCACAGACTGTTGCAGGTGGAACAAATCTGGTTCCAGCTCCACAGCCAGAAACCAGCCTGAACTTCAGTGGACCTAAAGGTGCAGGTTTGCTGGGATTAGCCACTGCCCATCTGTAAAGCTATTTCTGGTTTCCTGGTATTAATCAACTCACATCTGGATTCTGTCTGCCCACATTGTCCACCGGTGACAACAGAGATATGCCTTAAAGTGGATAATTTGTTTTTTACTTTTTTTCACTTTGTTTTCTTTGTTGTTGTTATTTTTTTCTTGATTGTTTGTTGTTGTTTTATGAGTGGGAATACACTTTCTAGTTTTCTTGTTGTTCTGTTTTTGTTTTTATTTTTCCTTCTCTCTATCCTTTCTGTCTTCTCACCCAGTTTCTCAAAGGTTGCACAATATGCATTTGTCCTCCAGTCTTGCTTCTACTCTCTGCCTCTTCTATGATTCCAATGATTCCATTTATTTCCCCCCAGACCCTTTTAAATTTTCTCTGCTGAAGGAAAATTTGGCATATTGAAAGCTTATTGGGCTGGGGATATAGCTCAGTGGAATAAGTGCTTGCCTAGCAAGCGCAGGGTCCTGAGTTCGATCCCCAGTACCGCAAAAAAAAAAAGAAAAAAGAAAGCTTATTTACTGCATACAATTTTCTAGTTTGTTGTAGATTTTGTTATTTAACTACATTAAAGGTGGAAATTGAATAGTTACCATAGTTTGTCATTTTATAGGTTGTGTTTGATGCTATTGTATCAATTTAGCTAAGGGAACATGATTATTCTAATCAGTTGTTCTTCCTGGTATATCAAGACTGAGATTACCTAAGGGTCATAAAAAATACTATAGGCCATGCCAAGGAATGAGGTACTGGGCCAAGTAGACAGCAACTTCTCATTCCCAATAAAATAAGGATGTAGAACATTGCAACAGACTCAAAACCCCAAAGCCGACTACACCTGGAAAACACCTCTGACAAGTAGTCATTTCCTAAGGGTTCTAAATACTAGCAATAAAGTCACAATTTAAAACCATCAAGCTAAAAAAATAGAAAAATACAAGACGTTTAAACAAGATTCAACTCCAGACTTATAGTTCACAAAAGGCAAACCCAGGTGTCAGTAGATGGAAAAATCCAAAAGCCCCCCACCTGGACACTCTGAAGTGGTAACAACAGGAGTAACAAAGCACATGAACAAAGCTCTACCAAAAAAAATCAAATGGGAAATAATTTCTCAGATAACCACAGAGAAGGTGACCATAATGAAAGACATGTTTAGTGACTTTAGAGAAGATACAGATAAAAAAATAGAGAAGCTTAGGAAAATGGTGGAAACCTTGAATACTCAACACAGGAAAGGAATATAATACATGAAACAGATTCAAACAGATATCTAAGAGACTAAATATTCCATTGAAAGTATACTCAGGGCTGGGGATATAGCTCAGTTGAATAAGTGCTTGCCTGGCAAGTGCAAGGTCCTGAGTTCGATCCCCGGTACCACAAAAAAAAAAAAAAAAAAAAAGAAAGTATACTCAGCAGAATGAGCCAGTGTGAGACAAAATGTAAGATACAGAAGACAGGATTGCTATGAGTTACCATGAACAGAAAGAGTTCTTTTTTTTTTTTTTTAGCATAAGAAATAATACAATCAAAACTGATTTACAATGTGACATGGACTCAACAATGGTTGTTGTGCTACCTATTGATATCTTCGAAGTGTATATTCATGAACACAAATATAGACATGTGAAATCGGTCAAACAATTAATCATCTCAACAACAGGAAGAAAAAAAAGAAAAAGAAAAAAAAAAAGAAAAAAAAAGGAAACCGGAAAGCATTAACAAAGAGGCACAAAGTAGTAGAATAACAGTAAGATCAGAATTGAATTATAGACAAAGCAAATATCAAGGGATCATAAGAAACCAATCCAGCAGCTGCTAGATGATCCAAAGAAGAGTAACATAAGATTGATCAGAGTCAATGAAAAAGCAAGAGAGCACAAATGACAAAAAAATCTTCTTCACAGAAATCATGGCAGAAAACTTCCTAAGCAGGGGAAGAGAATTTAACATACAAACAAGTGAAGCATACAGAACTCCAAATAATCTCATTTAAAAAATCTTAACCAGAGGAATTAAAAACATCATACTGCAGTAATATATATGCACCCATGTTTATAGTAGCTCAATTTATTGTAGCAAAATCTTGGAAACAACCCAGATGCCTATCAACTGAGAAATGGATAAAAAGGATGTGGCATCTTTATAAAACGGAATGTTACTCAGCTACAAAGAAAGATAAATTTGAGGTTTTATAGGTAAATGGATGCAACTAGTGACCATACTCATAAGTGAAATAAATCATTCCTACATGAGGAAACATTGTATTGTCTCCCTAGTGTAAGAACCTGAAAGGGTAAATAAAATCTGAAAGGTAGAATATATAGTTCAAAAGGGAAAGAAACTGCTCAAAAAGAAAGAATAACTTGAATGAGGGAAAGGATAAAAGAAAGAAAGAAGGGAAATATACATATATACAATATAGCTAAGAATTGTGCTACTAATTTCTATTGATTTATTGAAAGGAATTGTTAATGTTTAATTGTTTGATCAATCTTGCATACCTATGTATGGCGGTCTGAGCAACTACTTTGAAGATAACAATGTGTGACACAAAACCATTGTTGATTTTCTGTCACCTTGTTTTGAAATTCTGTATCATTTTTATGGTTTTTGTGTTGTTTTGTCTTTGTCTTTATTTTTCTTGTTTCATTTTTGCTCTTGTTTCCTTAAAATAAAAAAATAGGATATAGCAAAAAAAAAAAAAAAAAAAAAAAAAAAAAAAAAAAAAAAAAAAAAAAAAAAAAAAAAAAAAAAAAAAAAAAAAAAAAAAAAAAAAAAAAAAAAAAAAAAAAAAAAAAAAAAAAAAAAACAACTATACCAAGGCATATAGCAGTCAAGATTCCAGAAATTCAACAGAAAAATAGAATATTAAAAGCTGTTAGAGAAAAGAAACAAATCATCTATAAAGGAAAGCCCATCAGAATCACAGCAAACTTCTCAACATAACCCTGAAGTCAAGGAGTGTTTGGAGTAAAGATTTCAATCCCTAAAAGAAAACAACCTCCAACCCAGATTGATATACCCTACAAAACTGTCTTTCAAAATTGGTGGAGAAATCAGGTACTTCCATGACAAAGAACATCTGAAGAACCTCATGACCACCAAACCAGCACTCCAAAATGTTCTGAGGGATGTTCTAGAGAGAGAAAACAAGGTCTACAACTCCATGAATCCCAACAGAATGAACTGGAAGACAAGGCAAGCAATTAAACAGAGGGGGGAAAAGAAATTAACAGGAAAATTACATGACAAGCTTAAGTCAATACATCTCAGTTATAACCATCAATGTTAATGGTCTCAATTTACCAACCAAAAGAAACAGACTGATGGAATGGATAAAAAGGGGACATCCAACAATATGTTGGACAGAAGAAACCCATTAAATTTAAAAAGAAATTCACAGACTGAAAGTCAAGATGGAAAATAATACTGCATGAAACAGATACCCAGAAAAAAGCAGGGGTAGCTATTAAAGTGGATTTCAAGTCAAGACTGACTAAGAGAGACAAAGAAGGCCACTACAAACTTTTAAAGGGAATCATCCAAGAGGAAGAGGTAACAATCATAAATATATGGAGAACAAATACCAGTGTGTCCAGCTATATCAAAAAAAAAAAAAACAGACATGAAAAAATCACATAAGCACTAATATAATTGTAATGGGAGACTTCAATACCCCTCTGTTACAAATAGATCAATTAGACAAAAAAACTCAATAAAATATTAGTACTGAACCAAACTTTTGAATAAATGGACTTAAGGTAGATGTCTACAGAGTCTTTCACCCCACAACATTAGAATATATAGTTTTTCAGCCACACATAGGACATTCTCCAAGATAGACGACATACTTGCTCATAGACATACTTAAGTAAATGCAAAGAAATTGAAATTATCCCATCCATATTATCAAACCATAGTGCATATTATCAGACCATAGTGCAATGAAATTGGAAATCAATGGTACAGAAACCACAAGAACTTCATAAGCACATGGAAATTAAATAACACCATACTGAACAACCAATGGGTCATAGATAAAATTAAAGGAAAAATTAAACGGTTTCTATAATTGAATGATAATGCCAATACAATACAATACACAGGAACTTATGGGACACAATGAAAGCAGTCCTGTGAGGGAAATGTATAGCAGTGAATACCCATACCAAGAAAGCAGAGAAGTTAAAATAATCAGCATAATGTTGAACCTCAAGCTTTTAGATAAAGAAGAGCAAGTCAAGTGTAAAGCTTGCATAAGAGAGGAAATTATAAAGATCAGAGCAGAAGTTAATGCAATGGAGACGAAGAAAACAATACAAAGAATAAATGAATCAAAGAGTTGGTTCTTTCAAAAATTAAAAAGAATGACAAACCCTTAGCCAATATTATCCAAAAAAAGGAAAGAAAAGACTCTAATCCATGCAATTAGGAAAGAAAAGGGTGAAAACACAACAGAGCCTGAAGAAATCCGATCATTAACATCTACTTCAAGAACATGTATTGCAATAAGATGAAAAACACAGAAGAAATGGACAATTTCCTAGATACATATGAATTGTCAAAACTGAACCAGAAAGATAAAAATATTCTGAAGAAGCCAATATCAGTCAATGAAATTGAAAACATAATTAAAAACCTACCAACAAAGAAAAGCCCAGGTCCTGATGGATTCGCTGCTGGATTCTACAAAAAATTTAGAGAAGACTTAATGCCACTACTTCTCAAACTCTTTAATGAAATTGAAAGGGAAGAAATATGCCCAAATTCATTCCTAGAAGCAAGTATTATCCTGATGCCAAAATCAGAGAAGGATCCAACCAAAAAAGAGAACTACCAGCCAATTTCCCTAATGAACATAGACATAGAAATCCTTAATAAGGTACTGGCAAACAGAATACAGAAAATCATCAAGAAGATTACACACCATGACCAAGTAGGATTCAGCCAAGGGATGGAGGGATGGTTCAATGTACACAAATTAAGAAATGTAATATACCATATTAACAGAGCCAAGGATGCAAAACATGTTCATTTCAGTAGATGCAGGAAAAGCATTTGACAAAGTCCAACATCCATTCATGACAAAAACCCTACAGAAAATTGGAATAGATGATCTTTATCTCAATCTGATAAAAGCCATCTGTGATAAACCAACAGCCAATATCATACTAAATGAACAAAAACTGAAAGCTTTCACTGTAAAACTAGGCACAAGACAAGGATATTACCTGTCATCTCTATTATTCAATATAGTTCTGGAAACAACAGCCAGAGCAATTAGACAAGAGAAAAAAATAAATAAGGATAGAAAAGGAAGAAGTTAAATTATCATTATTTGCAGATGATGTGGTGGTACTCTATATAGAAGACCCCCAAAACTCCACCAAAATACTTCTAGATTTAATAAACAAATTCAACAGTGTAGTTGGATATAAAGTCAACACCCCAAAGTAAATAACCTTCCTGTACATGAATAACAAACTCACTTAGAGGAAAGTTAGTGAAATAAGACCTTTTACAATAACATCCATAAAAAGAGAAATACCTAGGAATTAATCTAATGAAGGAAGTAAATACCCATACATCAAAAACTATAGCACTCTGAAAAAGATTGAAGAGGATATCATAAGGTGGAAAGATATCCCTTGTTCTTTGATAGGAAGAACCAATATAGTGAAAATGGCTGTACTTCTAAAACTGTTATACAGATTTAATGCAATTTCAATCAAAACTCCAACAGCATATCTCACAGAATTAGGGACAAATCAATCCTAAAATTCATCTGGAACCAGAAGAGAACTAGAATAGCAAAGGCAATCTTGGGCAACAAAGACAAGGCAGGGGATATCACAATCCCTGAACTGAAATTATACTACAAATCTACTGTGATAAAAAAGCATGGTACTGCAAAAAACAGATCTGAGGATGAACTGAACAGATTGGAAGGTGTAGAAAAACTCCACACTTATTCAGCCACCTTACTTTGACAAAAGATCCAAACACCCTCCCTACAAGAAAGGTAGCCTCTTTAATAAATGTTCCTAGAAAAACTGGCTTTCCACATGCTACACATTAAAGCTAGATGCATACCTTTCAGCATGCACTAAACTAAAATTATAATGGATCAAAGATCTAAATATTGAAATAAAAATACTATATCTGCTGGAAGATAGAATAAGTAGAACTCTTAAAGACATTGGTATAGGCCAAGACTTTGTGAGCAAAACCCCAACTGCATAGGAACTATCACAAAGAATCCATGACTGGGATCTCATCTTATTAAAAAGCTCTTGTACAGCAAGAGAAACCACTAACTGAGTGAAGAGACAACCCACAGAGTGGGAAAAAATGTTTGCCAGCTGTTCCTCGGACAAAGGATTACTATTGAGAACATACAAAGACCTAAAACACAATCAGACCTCCCAAATGTAAAGACCCAATCCAAATATGGGGACCTGAAGCGAACAGACACATCTCAGATTTAGAAGTACAAACAACAAATAAATATATAACAAAATGTTCAACATCACTGGTCATTCAAGAGATGCAAATTAAAATAATGCTGAGGGCTGGAGGTACAGCTCAGTGGGGTAAGTGCTTGCCGCTAAGCACTAAGGCCCTGAGTTCGATCCCCGGTCCCAGAAAAAAAAAAAAAAATAATAATGCTGAGATTCCATGTCCATGGAGAGAGACTGGCTGTTCTCAAGAAATCAACCAATAACAAATGCTGGTGGGCCTGTGGGGGAAAAGGAATATTTCTCCACTGCTGGTTGGAATGTAGACTGGTGCAACCACTGTGGAAATAAATGTGGAGATTCCTCAAAAAAATTAAAACTAGATATTCTGTTTGACCCAACTATTCTCTTTCTTCTTATCTTCCTGAAAGAATTAAAGGCATCATACTACAGAAATATATGCACATCCATCATTGTCTTTCTCTTGTTTCATTGTTACATGTTCAAATTCCTGAAAAGTCTTTATTTGTAGATAGGCTTCTGTATTTTCCTTAAAGCCCTCCATCATCATTTCTATGAACTTCCAGTGTTTCATAAGACTTGTAAATTAACTTCACACTGGACTCCAAGTCCTAACCAAGGACTTGCTCTAAATGACTGATCACTGATGGAAGACGATGGTTGATGGTGTTAGACTGAAAGAGACGTGTGAGTGGGGACTAAATTTCTTAACTAGTGAGAAATTACTGTGGAACATTTTGAGGCTTTGAAGTCAAATTGCTAGACACAGCACTTAGATAAGAAATACTTCAATGACAAGAACCCCTACAGGAGACTGAGCAAGTTAAGAACAACAAAGAATATAAAAATACTGCACCTCAGGTCAGAACAACTAGGTTCTAGTCCCTGGGAGTCAAGAGTCCCGTGGTCAAGCGCAATCCTTTCAGTTTTCCTATCTATAACAGTACAGCTACCCCGGCTACTGAGATTCCTTCAGCAATCAAAATGAATCCAATACGGAAACTGTGAGGTTCTTTGTTATGGGAAGAGAGCTGGAGAACCACGATTCTTGGTATTTTATAGGAAAGGCAAGGACCCATTGAAACCTGACATTATTGGTAACACCTTTGCTTGGCTTTTCTCTGTCTGAATGTGGAGCAACTTTGAAGCAGTTTCTAGAGTTCTGATGTCTTTTTAATCATAGTTCTGCATGTGGTAAAGGACATCAGTCTGTTCTGATAGGCAGACTCTTGGAAGCCACCTAAACTACTCTCCCTTGAGAGGTGACTGTCCTGCTGTCACTTGCACTAATATAATGAGAAGTACTAAGGGAAGCTTTGGTTTCTAAATGGTGTTAGCCCTCCAAAACCCCATGCAAACATCTGAAGTGTAGAAACTACCATGTCACAGATTCAACTCTCATTTTAAAGCTCCCACCCAACCATTATATTCCTAAGAGAAGCTATCACTGTGGTCATGCCTTCCAAACACCATGAAAAGAAACAGAACAACAACAGTGATAATGGCAATAACAGAATCCACGTTCTTGCTCTCTTTGCTCCAGGACAATTACAGAGCACGTTCACAAACTTTGTCTCAGGAATCCTAGGGAGGGGCAGTGTATCCCTTACACATATCAATCAAAAGGGGAAGACCTTAAATTTACAAAGTGCATCCAAGAGCTTAGTGTGTTTTATTCTTCTAATAATTCTATGCCATATACAATTTATGTGGGTCAGTGTTTGGTTGTGAAATAAAACCCAATTTAAAATGACTTAAGAAAAACTTTGAATGTGTAGGTAGCAATGGCATTGCACTGAGATGATGCAAGATTCAAAATCCAAACGCATTATACTTTCTCTTGGGCTGCTGCACATATACAAGCTTCCTTCTTTACAGCCAACAGCTCTTCTAATCTGAAGCTCACATGTTCATAGAACCAAGTGAAATGGAAGAGACTTTGTGCTTTGCTCAACCAGCCAAGGTACATTTTTGTGAACTGTGCCACTGGTGCCCTGGGTTCACCTCCCTTAAGTTAATTGTGTGTCTCTCTCTTCTCAGCTCCAGCTTGAGGGGTATCATGTTGGCAACTCAAAACCAGCCATGGCGGGAATTGGCGATTGCTACAAATCTGAGCTCTTATTTACAGAGCCAGTTGTCAGACATTTACCAGCACATCACTGTTTGTATTCCTTTTTTAAGGACTCACTAGAAGGATGAATTTAAGCCTTTCATACATGGTGTTATGGCTCGTAACTAGATGTCCCTCCAAGGACTCATGCAATCATAAGTGGGGCTTTCTGGAGGTGGCTGGATCTAGGTGTGTGATCACTAAATTACTCCACTGATTGGTTTAGTTCTGGGCATGATTAAGGGTGCCCCACCCTTGGTGTGAGTGGCATAAAATGTAAGAGAAAGAAAGAAGATCAGTCTGGTCCCTTGTTGCTTGCTGCTTTCTCTCCATGAACTGTTTCTCTTCTGTGATGCCACCTTACTTTGGAACCACCTGGCTATGAACCAAAGTCACTACAAACTATGAGCCAAATAAACCTTTCCTCCTTTAACTCCAACACTGTGGGTGTTGGATATTTTGTCTCAGCAACAAGAAAAGTAACTAAGATATGGTTTAGTTGCTGGACATGAAATCAATCACATTTAGATTTCATGAAGAAATATGGGAATGATGACCTAAAACATGCTGAGAACATTATTATTAAGAAAGAGGTGAATGGATGGGTGCTAGTTACAGAGTCGATACCCTGTATAGAGCCCCAAACTACTGGTTCTGCTTTTCCGATGAGGGAATACAGACTTAAATGATGCTCAAAGTTTTGTTAAAGAAAGTGCTAGAAAAGGTTATTTACTTATTTATTTATTTATCTTTCTAAGACAGTGTTTTGATATGCAGTTCAGGCTAGCCTGGAACTTACTTTGTAGCCCAGACTGACCTCAAACTCACAGCAATCCTCCTGCCTCAGCCTCCCAAGTGCTGGAATTATAGGTGTGTACCACCACACCTGGACTTTCTTCTTATTTTTTAAAATGGCCTTGGATTTTCTTTTGGCAGTTGAATTCTAAAAGTTCTTTGCTCTGAAGTCCCTCTCAACCAAGGGGTCTCTTTCGCCCACAGGAAGGTAAAATGGGCTGTGCTTTCATGAACAGTCATCATTTCACGCTCTGGCAGATATTGCTGTCCATTCTGGACCTTGACTTGATTAAAACTGAGGCCGTAAGATGACTCTCTAGGTAAATACTTTCAACTGATCAGGCCTGTCACGACTATGAAACCTACTAAATCCTTTGCTTTTATTGTGTGCACTTTACAGCAAACACTTTGATATATTTTCTACACTTCGAGCTTTAGTAACATTTGATAATGTAACACATCATGACCCTGGTGATAGCCTCTTCTATATTGATGCACTCCCTAAATATTGCTTAAATACTCAGGGTGTTTCATTGTGTTCATACCGCTTTTGTAACCTTCCCAGTGTCAAGATGGGTGCAGACTAGGAGCTCAATAAATATTCAGTTGATTAATTACCTAAGGAATTAAGATTAATCACCTAAGGGATTCCTTGGTTGATTAACTGAAGGAATCCAATAGAATGGAAATCTAGGAAAAGTTTTTGCTTACATGGAATTACCAAAGTGAAACCTGGAACTATGTGGATGGTCTGGTGAACCTGAACACTTTTGTTACCTGCTCAAAGGAGACCTTCTACATAACCACTGGAATGTACTGATAACTAGACATGAGTTTTGCTCATTCTTAGTAATAAGGACAGGATGGGTCTAAGTAATCGTCAGAAACATGGAAATATAAAGGTGATATGAAGGGAAAAGATTGACATAGGTAGAATTCACAGGATTAACATCTGAATACTTCACAGTGTAAAGAGACAGCAAAATAGGAATTTATTCTCTCCTTCAATATGCCAGATCTCCTCAGAGCCCTTCTTCCCACCTGTATGATCTACCATATTCCCTCCGAATGAATGCTTTACTCCTTTGATTTTCATAAGGACCACTTTGGCGATGGAGTTGCACTACCCCAAATGCAGTGAGTTAGTGGTACTCTTACCCCTGTGAGCCAGCCCTTGGAGGATGATGGGGTGGGCAATGTGTGAAAGCCCCAATTCCCCCAGTCCAAGTAGGAACACAATCCGAGCGGTCCCTTACAGGGGCAAAACTGAAACTGAGACTTCCTCCAGTTCGCACCCTGGCTTGTATTTCCTTTCTTCCCACACTTTTATGATAGTATCTACTGGGAGTGGTTCCTAATCTATCACTTGTATACAATCTTCATGTCAGAGTATCGCCTGGATGGTCTCTGGGGGCCCCAGGCTAACACAAGAGGTGTTTCTCAAGTGTGGTCTATATGCTGGGAACCTTCTTTAAATGACAGGATCTAAGTCTCTACTTCAGATGTTCTAAACAGAACCTTGGGGGCCAGGCCAGAGAATCTGCTTTTATAACAAGAGTCTCAACTGAACTTCATTTTTTCTAAAATGTGAAATATGGATTAATGAATACTACAGTTATATTAAGTGTTGATATTTTAAGCAAATATACATCAAGTTTTGGGGAGTGGAGGTTAATAAGGTGGGATATAAATAATACCCACATGAACCTCATCCCAGAGTCTGTTGAAGGACTGAGTGATCCAGTGGCAGATTGACATTGATACTATGTGTGAAGGGCATTTTTGTTTGTATGTATAACGCCTGTGCACAAATCTTAACATTATCTCCCCTTCCCCAACAGTGATTTTTTTTCCATATAAAATTTACTCTGGAATCCAAGTTCAATGGTTTTCCATTTTACTATTTAAAATATTTTAGGCAACGAAAACTTACTGGAAAGCTTAGGCAGAAGCCCAATCTGCAGCACAGACACGCCTCTGCTGTTCTGTCTGACACAGGTAGAGAGCCTGGTGCCTCGTCTACTCCAGTCTCTTCATAGTGCCCTTCTTTATGAAGCACAGAAGGGGAACAAGTGGCCGGATTCCAAATTTCAATTTGCAGGTGGAGAAACCAAGGGCCTGGGAGGTTCAGGAAGTTTCTCAAAACCACAGAACCAGCATTGAGTGGCACCTGAGTTCAGTACAATTTTGCACATTCTCTGATCAGAAATGCTTCCACTAACTCCTAGTATTATTGAGAGGAGTTGAATTATCCTCTTATCTCACAGCTTCCTAAGGTTCTGATTAAGTGGAAGAGAAAAAGATTTGCCGTTGTTGTTTGTTTCTAAACAAGGTCACATGCTTAGTACTCCTGGCGACTCAATTTTTCATAAATGGAAAATGGTCTCTGATCTGTTTGCAAAAGAATTTCGAAATTCTCAAAGTTCTTGTGTCCATCTTTTTTTGTTGTTTGTTTTTTTTCTGGTACAGCAGAATGTTAAGCAGAAACCGAACCCTTGGATTTGTATGAAGATTGTCAGAAGAGGATAGAACATAGCAAAGCCCATCCAAGTCACTCAGTAACAAGGACCTTACCCATATGTTACAGCAGCTGACCTCAGGGCCTTCTGCCCCATCTCTTGTCACTTTTCTGGCATCCCTAATGGCCTGGTAAGATGTGCCTTTATCCATTCCACTCATTCTTTACCCTGCAGGGGAAAGTCACATTGGGTCAACCCCAAAGAGTGTCCCTGCTGATTCACTGTGGCTTTCTCTGATCATTAGCCAAACCAGGGGGCCTCTCCCTTGCCAAGTTGTTGAAAGGTCAGACATGCAGAGTTTCATGCAATGGCTTCATTCCTGAGATAAACAATCAAAGTAGGCACTGGAAGATGAAGAGTAGCCTCTTTGGCAGACTTAGTAAAGGGAGATGGGGATTGTGACGAGGGGCGTGGTGATCAAGTCAGCCCTCACAAAGCAGGTCCTGGGTCCAAGGTTGCTCTCCAGGTTTCAACAGGAGAATTTGGGGATATTTCTGAGATCTTGGCATGTGCTACCTCATGCGTTTGGACTTTGTCTGGCCTCTCTTCAATTGTCCCTGGCTTCTTTGCTTCCTACATGCATGTGTGTCTTCACTCTGGCACTTGCCTTCCTACTATGGCTCATAGTCTCCACTTGTGCCTATGGTTTTCACGTCATTCTTTAGGGCAATCTCACATGTAGCATTATGTAGGATTTGATCCTTAATCCCACTTTCTGGAAATACAGTTCTATTTAAATGCTGAAGAATATGTTTGTCAAAGAAGCCCTCAGTGAAGTAAAGACTCTTTTGGACATCAATCATTAATCTGTTTGTGGAATTAATAATTTGGCTCCCAGTAGGACACATGGGTACTCTAAAGAGAACTTGGAAAGGTCCAGAAAATACCAGAAAGTGTCTGAATATTTGGACAACTAGGATGTAGAAAAGACTGTCTTTAGTAAGAGAAATGAGGGGTACATGAGCAAAAATTGCCAGAGAGAATCAAGAGACATGATCTGTAAAATCATCTGCTCTAGGCATTGTAAGACAGGAAGATGTCCCTAGATCTTCTGTTAGAAATGTGTGGTGAGAATGGAAATCAACTTACTTTCTCTCTCATCTTTTTTTTTCCCATTTACTGCTGCAATGATGAACGTTTTGGCCCATCACATTTTGAGAGCAGCTCTGACATTCCTAACTCAGCCAAATTAAAAAGATTTTCCACCTGGTTACCCATTGGGTACCAAATGCCAATCACTTGAGAAATCTCAGGCTATACATCCATCAGAGCAAATAGAGGCTGATTTGTGGCTCTTCAAAGAATGTCCATCCACACGGGCAATGCTTTTCCTTGGGAAGATTTGATGTAAAACACACACACACACACACACACACACACACACACACTCTTTCTCTCCTCAAGTTATAGGTACTTTACTGGCCTGAGATTTGGTCTTTCCTTTTTCATTGGTGCAAGAGTCTCAGTCAAGAGGTAAGAAGTCTAGAAATAGTCATCCTTAATCTCCCTGCACCTGGAATGTGGTGGGAACCAGGCTTGTTGCTATCTGACTGTAGGAAAGCATTTCTAACTAAGTCAAAGTCAAAGTATAAACTTTGGTTTCATTCACCTTGTGACTTGAGTCTGAATAAAAAAAGTCACTTTGCACCCCTAGAAATAGGGTTTGTTGCTATGAGCAGATTTCTCTGGAGGGAGTTTAGGTTTAATAACAGGAGAGAGGAAGAAGGAGTGGGGGACCATACAACTCAGAGTGGAGGAATGTGTTTCATCTTTAAAAGACAAAACAGCAATGAGCCTATGTGGGGCGGCTTAGTGGGAAGGATTCTGTGGTTTTCTAATGCCTCCTGGCATCAGAGAGAGGCCAGCTCCCTCAGCCTGGAAAAGCGCCAAGCCAGAGGGAAGAGGTCAGCTTGGGAACTCAGACTCATTCAGCTCTGAGCAGGTTCAAAGAACTTCGCTGCTGTAAGGTTCCCTGTCTTATTTGATAGAAACACAGAAGTGGAAAGGAACACTTCGAAAGCCATATACATATCTATGGTGGAGGCAAAGCCAGAACTTTAAAAACTAATTTGCTTCCTACCAAAAATGAGTTTTTTGTTTTAGATGTAAGAAGGACAAATCTCTGATTTAAGAACTTAAAGACAAAACCAAACTTCATGGCTAAGTTATTATTGAGGTAACAAGGAAAGGGTACAGAGGACAAGTGGAACCCCAGAGCCACCAAATCATGTTGGCTACCATGCTCCAATCAGACATGATAATGTTGAGATAGTGGAGAGCTTTCCCAGCAACACATCTTGTTATCCTGACAGGTAAACTGTAAAGTGATTTGAATGCAAAAAAATCAAACAAAATTATGTTCTCAACTTTCTAAGACTTTAAAGTGTATGATGAGTTAGTTGGGCCTCAAATCCGTTTCACTTGGCTTATGCAACAAAACCAAGATAAAGATTCAATGTTCATTAGATCCGCTAAGATGATTGGCCATCAGAAACCACATGTACCAAGAAGTTTCCAATCCACCCCTGCAGGACAGTTTTATTTCTAAAGTGAACTTTTCTCAAAGTCTCTCACACCTGCTTATCTCCTGTCTCTAGGCTTTACCATTGGGAAAAGTATGTAGATATCTTCCTTTAGATCCAAACTGAAGAATCTCTGTGTGAGGTTATTCAACTTGGGTCACTTGCCTATACTAGCCCTCATCAGAGCAGGATGTTGATTTGGGGGCTTCTACTATTGTTTGCCTTGGTATTTTATATTCCAGAGCTCTTATCTAAGGAAGCCTTTGTATTTAGGCATAAGGTCAGGGATGTGGGAAGGAATTCGTTTTTCATATCATCTGTAGTCATGGCTACCTATAGGCTGTCTTGAAGAATTCTAAGACCAGCAAGAGGCTCTGTGCAGTGATTGATTAGTAATGCCTCTCACTGGTGTGGGAAGGTAAAGCAATGGCACATGTGCCACACGTTTGTTGACCATATGCAATTGGCATTAAAAGTGCCAAATCCAAAGCAGGTGTACCAGGTGCATCAGGTGTGGGCTCTAGTGTCAGAGTCAAGTGAACGAGGCAGACAGTCAAGATATAGTTAAGATAGTTAAATGACAAGAAAATAATAAGAGCCAGTGCTATTGAAAGGTATAAGGAAGAGAGTAACATACAAGCAACGAAAGAGCAGTTTTTCTCACGTCGCAGATACATTTGGATTATCTTTGGATGGCTGCTTTGGGGAAGAGAGCCAGAGAGATAATTATATTTACATTCCACTTAAATTGCACACTTAAGATGCATTATTCTATCTTCTCCAATGTATTTACATGTCTATGGTTTTCTCAGATTAGTATTGAAATGATATTTGCTTGCTAGCATACACCAAACAGATAAAAAGTCCATCTAGAAGTTCTCCCTGATAGGTGACAGGTGCCATCACCTGTGATTGCTTTTTATAACTGAATCCTTTGGGCTTTGCCAATGGCTCTTGTATACATTTGAAAATTACATTTGAAATCATACTATAATAAAGTGGTTAAGGCGACTGTGAAGATGGCTTTATAGTGTGACAGACTGGCTCCTCCCCTCTCTGTTCCTCTCTCATGCTAGAAATGACATGTGGAACCTTGGACCAGTCCCCAAGCCCTTCAGACTGAGAGTTCTCATTGGCTAACTACTCAGATAGGCTAGTCAACCTAGCACACAGTAGGTCTCAATAAAGGATGAGTGTTAAATGTCAAGAGTTATCCCTGTTCCTCTGTATATGAAAGAAGGCTCTTAAACAGCCATAAGATATGAACAACATAGGGCCAGACACATAGATTCATTCCACATCTAGGTAGGAAATCTATTACTGAGCTTAGGTTTGATGCCAGCTTTGCTCAGAATGTGTCTTTTGCGAGCTCAAGGAAGAAACCAAGAAATTGGTTTCAGATTTTTAGCTACAGTGGAGAGCCAAGAGTCTATCATAGCCGAATCTGCACCTTCTTGCCCTTGGCCAGGTCAGAAGAACCCATAAATTCTGGCTCTGACAGGGAGACCCTGGACCACCTTAGGATTTCACGCCACACACCTGGGCTCCCCTCCTGCCAAAGCACCACCCCCTGGGCTTGGCCCAAACCACAATGTGCTTGGCCTGGGGCCTGTTTCCCTTTAAAATTTTAAATCCATGAGTATTTTCAGTGGGAATTTAACCCACATGATTTTTTTCCAATTCATTTGCATATAACTCATAAAAGCATTGTTTTTAAAGAGGTGGTGGGTGGCTAAGAACCGTTTCTTTCCTTATTCTTCTTTTCTTTCATTTTCATACTTACACCCTTTTTCCACCAAGTCTTCCTTTCCTCCTTTAAATTCTTCTTTGTCAGGAAAAGAAATTACTTTTGTCCCCTTTTATTTGTAACATATCTAAGCCCAAGCGCCTGCTTGCTTGGTAATTAGTACCCATTGATCTGAGTAAGGGCTACGTGCCTGCTTCCAGAAGAAAACCTAAAGCACTATTCCCAGTTCAGTGTTTGCTCAGAGGATGTCATGGGGAGGCACATTTAGGATACAGCTACTTACCACAGCGTAATGTTAGTCATTCCGATGACTCACATGAGGGCGGGTGGAGCTGATGGCTGGCAGGATGCTCTTTTACATTGTTTCTGGAAATCTGGGGTTCCAATGCGTTATCTTCAGCCTTTTGAAGATACCTGTGGCCCTGGATTCAGAATCCAGAGGGGTGCACCTGATGGGCTCTGGGTTGGTGACTAGTGTCAGTGTAACATGACTGAGGCACCGAAGCATGCCTGGGGAGAGGCACAGGGGTGAAGCGGTCTCCCCACCTCCACTGCAGGGTGTAGGGGAAAGAAAGGTTGGCAAGATCTGTAGGCTTTGTGACATGTGACTCTATCTGGTGATGAATGTCAGTCTGCACGTTCCTTGAACAACTTCAAGCTGGCCTTGGTGGCCCGCAGCTGTAATCCCAGCACTCTGGGAAGCTGAGGCAAGAGAGTCTCCCTGGAGGAGAAGGGAAGAAGGAAGAGGCCAGGCACTGGCCTGCAGATCGTTCCTTACCCAGGGCTGCGCGAAGAGCTCTATTGCCCTCTCTGTTCAGTATTCTGCACATGGGGCGTGAGTGTGTGGGTGCGTGTTCCAGCAAAGACAGGATGATACTTTTTTCTTTTCTTTTCTACCTCGCAGTTTATAGATCAGGGTTCAGTAAATAACAGATGTGTTCCATGGAAATTTGCTCGCATTGAACGTTACTTTAGTCTGTCTCCTGGAAGACATGGTGGGATACACGGGTTAAAGACTTGTGCCATTATTGTAAATTTGGGGCATGAGTTCTCCCCTTGATATATTTTCGCTTTCCTTGGGATTCTTTAGAGGCAAAGCCACCCTCCAACTTGTTTTACTGTGAAATCAGGAAGGAATTTCTCACAAGGGCTCAGGACCTCAGCTAAGGACCACGTCTGCCATGCTAGCTTAGCAACGGTAGCAGGGTACTCTGTTTTCCGTGTCTCATTTGCATTGCTTTAAAAATGAGAACCCTTGAGCCGCAGAACATTAAAAATTGCCTCAACTTATAGATAGGCAAACTAATTCGTATTTAGACTACTTAGAAACTTGTATTGAGATCCCTCAGGAGGACAGCAGGTAGAGGGGTATATCACAGGTTCCAGACAGTCTGGTTCAAAGCTCGTCTTGGCTACTTTCTGGCATTGTGGCTTTAGGCAAGTTACTGAAGGTCTCTCATCCCCAGTTTCTTAATTTGAGAGTCAGAATGACAACAGCACCTATCTCATAGGTTGAGAGTCACTGGGCACAAAAGCTGGGAATGCCCCCTGGTCTACATCAGGGCGTGAGTGTTAGCTTTTGTCAGTCTAAGGTCATGCAGCCCCAAGGTCCCCTGTGCTGGCCATGGTTGGGGCCCATCTTCTGAGGGTCTCTGTTCTAACGGCTCCATTCAGAGAGCACGCTATATTCATAGTGAGCTCCACATTTTTAAAAAGTTTCCTTCGGCAATTCTCATATGCAGCTAGGGATAAGGCTAACTGTACATACTGCCCTCGACTACCTCCAAGGATATTTTCTTTGAAAATGAAGTATCATTTGGAATCGTTAGGTACAAATGGCAGCACTCACCATTTGTCAAGCCCTTATTGTCTTTCAAGGGGCATGCGCTGATTTTCCACTATTGTTCTTGTATCAGAGATTGAAAGATACATTTTTTCTATTTTCTCCCTTTCTTGAGAGCCCCTGGTGGGGGCTGAGCACAGCACAGGGCGCTTGTTTTAGAAGAACCAGAACAACCCCCCACGCACTACCCCCTCCCTGAGAGAAACATCTGGTCTCTCCGGTCATTCTCATTTTAATGCACAAAATGACATTATGCCGAAAAGAAGAGGTTCATAAATTACATCTGATTTTAGAAAGTTTTCCAGCCATTGTATAAATGACGCATCTATAAAAGAAGACTGAAAATGAATTTCGAATAAAAAAATAATTCCATGTTTTTATGGCAAGCTTAAAAAAGTTATTGGAACAAAATGTTTCTGTCGAGGGTGATTCGGAAGCTGGTGGAGCTGCAGTGTGTGGAGGGAGACTGAGAACGGAGGGCCGGCCTGGGGTCTGTCAGAACAGAGTGATAGTCACCATGCTGGCTTGCCCGGAAATGTGAAGAGCAACAGCTTAACTGTCTGCTTGGAGGGGAACAAACACATAGAGTGTGAGGGGAATGGCGGCTCCAGTGCCTTGACAGGCCCGGAGGCCGAGATGTACTTGATGAGTGCAGTGGTGTGCTGCACTTCCCCCTGCATGTGTGTTTGTGGGCTTCAAGGCGGCAGAACAGAAGCAGGAAGTTTACATGAGGTCAGAGAGGCTGTTGGGGAAAATGTTCCTCTGAACTGTTTCCTCCCTTCATGGAGTTCGGGGACATTTAGGCCCCTCTGAGGGCCTGGGGTGGTCCTCAGTTAAGCCTCAGTTAAGCTGCTGATTGCAGCCAGCATGGGGGTTTCAGAGGGAACCTGAAGGAGAGAGCGGAAGCAGCCTTCACCACAAGCCCCGGGGTTGGAGAGAAGAGCCTGGCAGTGATATCACAGGGCTGGACACCTCCGCAGGGCCCTGTCCCCTCAGTGCAGGAGTAAGGAAGTTCTTTCCCAAAGCTGCCAGGTCAGAGTTGCTAGAGCAAATTGATTATGTCGACAATGGGCTGGAGGGTGGCATGTGGCATGTGGCGAGCAGACACTCCGTTTCTGGCTTCATCTGTGACGCAGCAGTGCTTGAGGTGAGCAAGTGCAGCTCTTGGCTGCAGTGGGCATGCGGGGAGGGCGCTGGCAGTCTCGGGTGCTGTCTGCAGAGGCTCAACAGATATGGCCTCTGCCTGGCCAGGTAGCATGGGCACAGGCTCCCTCACACCTGGACCTGTCCAAAGGGCATAGAAATATTAACAAAGCAGACTAAAATTCCGGCTAATTCAGTAAGGAGTGGTGGAGGGAAGCAGAAAGGCCTGGATGATTGCGTGGCTGTCATGCCAGCCTTTGGGAGGCTGAGGCAGGACGAGTACATGTTCAAAGCTAGTCTCGTCTCAATAGTGAGACTTTATCTAAAAAAACAAAAGTACCCCCCAAAAAACAAAATAAATAAATACAAATTTAGAAACGAGTTCACTCACTATGTTTCACAAGTTGCCTGTTGGTGTTCAGCTATTTTCCTTCTCCAGTCTTTTCTTCACTCAACATACACTGGACTCAGTTCTGTGATAGGAACAGAAAAGACAGAGGAAAGCTGAGTGGGTGTGCTCATCTCCCAGGCAGAAGGGCTCCTGAGTCCTGGTAGAACAGCCTGAGAGAAGCTCATGGGTTGTCACTCTCTTCTGCCCTCCCACTCTGTGCTGAAGGAGCCACCACTGCTCTGGAGCAGGCTCCCAGCTCCTGCCATCGCCCAGACACCTCCTGGACTGGCTTCCCATGCTTCCAGCCAGTTCTGCACATCCGAGGGGCATTCTTTGCTGACCAGTGTCTTCCTTAAACAGATTCCCTGGGGCACAAAGGTCTTCTGTGAAAGGAAGGCTGCCCAGCCAAGGATGTGTAGGTAATTTATACCTTGGCCTCTTTTCATACACTGACAAACTCAAGACTCTCAGATGTTCTCAAGTGATGAGGTCTATTTAACTTTGTTTAACCAGGTATTCCTGAATCTTGGATGGTCACAGGGCAATTTGTCCCACAACACTTACTTATAGTTTTCCTTTTTTTTTTCCATTGCAATTCCCATTTTCTTTTTTGTTTGTTTGTTTGTTTTTGTTTTATTTTTCTCCTTAGAGCTTCGCACTGTTTGGAATTTATCTTTCTGTACATATGTATGTAAGTATGAAATAGAACCACATTTTATATCCATATTCCACATCTGCTGATTCAATTGATCACGGACAAAAATATTTTTTAAAAAGAATGTGTCTGTGCTGAAAATGTATGCTCTTTTCTTGTTATTTCATAAATATTGCAGTAGAACACCTACTTACATTTATGTTGTGTTAGCTATTGTAAATATCCTAGGCATCATTTAAATATACAGAAAGCTGTGCACAGGTTCTATGCAAACACTATGCCACATTATATAGGGGACGTGGACATCCATGGGCTCTCGTATTCACGGAAGGTCCTGGAGTCAATCCATCATGAATTTGGTGGGATGGTTGTGTTCTGTTTTGTCCTCTTCATACTCCCATTGGAATTAAAACCTTATGAAAGTAGATGTAAACACACACACACACACACACACACACACACACACACACACAGAGGACTAGCAGAGTCAGTAACTTGGTGGATCATATCCAGTACATGTCTAGTGTGAGAACTTAAACCACCATCCTTTCTTCTGCTTGTGTTAAACAACACAGAACCAAGTAAAGATAACTTTGCTGCTGATCCCAGGAGCTGCTCATACCTGGGAGTCACCTCAACACATTTGCTTCTCATAACTCACAGTGTATCCATCAAGGTTGGCTGTATGTGTGAACTTTTTGGAATAAAAGAGTTGTCAGAGATGGGAATAAGGACCCCTGGACTAGATCATTTCTGGATCATCCAGACAAGCTCACAGTATTCATGACTCCAAAACTGTTTTGCCATAAAGTCTCTCCTATTCCACCCGCTTTCCTACCTTGTAAGACTAACCTAGAAGTCACTCAGCCCTAGTTCTAAGGGCCTATACATACTGTTCTGATATTGAGAGGCTTTCACGGTGGTGTTCACTGTTAGTGCAGTCAATCTGATAAACTTGGTTGTGCTCACACAACAGAGCTTTTGGTCTTCCATGAAAAGCCAGTGATTGACAGTTCAACTATCGAGCAAGGATAAATCTTGTCAACAATAAATCCAAAGGACTGGCTTTGGTAAGCAGTTTTGTTACAGGTCAACAAAAGTTTTTCAACCTGGATTTTAGGGTCTTTTTTGGTCCTGCTTCCTGCCCTCTGCTGGGTTGTGGTGATATCAGATATTCTTGACCTTGGCTTGTACCAGTGCACTGTCCCAGAGTGCTACTATCTATTAAGGCCTTCACAGCTGTCATCTTTTGGTTAAAGTCCCACAGCTCTATATATTTTTTGCATCACTGTTTAAGGGATGGCTCACTGGTGTCCTAATCCAGCTACCACGTATCTCTTGATGTCACAGACTGCATGTAGGGCTTGTCTGTCCACTGAGAAGATTCCTGGGTCCAGTGATCAGTGACTTGCTCAAGTGAGAACAGAGCCTTGCTTTTCTCATTGGCCACATGGGAACCAGGACCCTTCCTCTGCACTTGGAAATTTTAAACACTACACTGTATTATCTCAGTGTTAGGAAGGTTAGAAGTACAGAACTCATGTAATAATGGGCTATACTACCTCTGAAGGTTCTAGGGGAGAATCTTGCTGTCTCTCTTTCACCTTGTGGTTTCAGGCATCCCTTGGCTTATAGCTACATCACTCCACAAACAGTATGGGCTCTTTTATTGTGACTGCTTTATCTTCACATGACCTTGTCTTATGGATCTCTCCTCTGTGCCTTTTACAAGCACGCTTGTCACTGGACTTAGGGCTTTCCTAGATTCTCCAGGATGATCTACTCTGGAGGTTCTTAAACACATCTGTGAAGACCATTTTATTCCAAATGAGGTCACGCACACGGTTTCTGGGAGTGAGGACACAGACATATCTTTTATAGAGGCCACCATTCAATCTACCGTGGGTCATTAGAATTAAATCCAGTAGTTCTTAAGAAAGAAGTAAAACACTTTTCAGAGGTACAGAAGGTAAAAATAATTGTTTCTAAAGATATTGAGCTTCTTTTGTAGAATACTTTCCTGTAAACACATGAATATCTCATGCAAGATGGTTTGGAATTTGATTTCCACCTCTGAAATCCATTTCTTATCCAGAGCTTTCAATCATCTTCAGAACAAAGTATGCAAAGTCTCTGTGGATCAGGCAGGCCATGCCTTTGTGGTTTCACCTCTTACACCTGTCTACCAAACTAGCTGTGATTCTTCTCCATCCTCGAAACACATAGCACTGTGCGTCTGGACCATAGGATTTTGCTGAAGGACCTCAAAAGCATCAGCTTGTGACTTCCTCCCAGTTCCCAAACCTCTGCTGTCTAACTCCATTGTAAGACTTGTTTGCTTTCTTTAAGGGTCTGTTATGCTTTTGTGGCTCTGGGCACCAGTTATCCTACACTCGTTTACCAGGGGTGCTCTAGAGTGAGCAGCAGAAGGAGAGAAAGCTCTTCCCTCAAAGTTCTCAAGGCTGGAAGTACGTGACCAGCATGGCGGTGCGTGGCTTGCCTTCCAAGGCCTCAGCCTTGGGTGGTGGAAGATGCCTGTCTCTTGCCTGATCTTTTTGTATTTGTGCATTTGTCCTAATCTCCTCATAAGGACTCCAATCAGACTGGAGCAGGGATCAGCCACAGGCCCTCTTTTCACCTCAGCACCTCTTTCAAAGCCCTTTCGCCAAGTACAGCCATATTCTCAGGCTCTGGGAGTTAGAATTTCAACGTCAAAACACCCCACTTATTTGTACCTCTGTGAACAGACCCTCGGTGACAAAGAGGCCTTACTGTTTGCACCTCCTCCATCTCCAGCCTCATCTGTTCTCATCACCCATGTCACCTCCGCCATCTCTTCTTTTTTTTTTTTTTTTTTTTGCGGTACTGGGGATCGAACTCAGGACCCTGCGCTTGCTAGGCAGGCGCTTATTCCACTGAGCTATATCCCCAGCCCCCATCTCTTCTTCTTGTCTTGCTTTCCTCCCTTCCCCAGCTCTTTCTCCTCCTCCTTGGCTTGCTCCTTCTTCATAAGAGGTAGCGCTTTCAACCTGTGACATCTCACTTATCCCAAACAAGATCTTACAGGAGACAGTGGCACTATTACCTTTTAGCATGAGTGAGGGAGGCTGGAGGCCTTTTAATCCACATGTGAGGTAGTGAGGCTGAAGTTCAAGTCCTGGCTCTTCTTTCCGTGAAATGCAGCCTCCTCAGACACCCACTGCTCCACACAGTGGGTATTATGCCTTGCACACAATGGGACTAATACGACGTGTGCTCAATTAAGGAACAGAGGTTGACTTGTCACTTAAAATATTTTAAAAATAGCAAAGGAGGGTAAGAAAATCAGATCATTTGAGCCCAAGCTACTTGTGCATCTGACAATTGTAGCAAAAGCATCTAAACAGCATGTTTGTTCACTAACATGGGTCTGTGGGTTAATTAGTAGGTGCATGCTTGCTTCTGTGGAAATAAGACCTCATTACCCCGTCTTTTTTATTTCAAGCCTGACATTTATGAAAGGTGAACAGATATCTTATCTATAAGAGCAGCCAACCACTGCAGGGCTCCTGCCTTGACAAAAATACTTCTCCTCGTGTTTGTTTTCCTGGGAGTCTACACTCATGGCTATTTGGCAAGACTTTATTAAAACATGAAACTCAGGATTGCAGATGGGAGGCAGCGATCTGGCAGCACCATCAAAGCTGCTGAAAGAAAGAGGGGAGGATCTCTCTTGGCAGCAACTTCTTTGATTGTGTCCTGGGGAGGGGCTGCTTTCCCTCTCTGAGACCCTTGGATGGATAAGGAGCAGGGCACTGCTGGGATTTCTGGTGGTCACTCCCTGTGTGCATGTCTGAAGTTCAGAGATCTTTGGGGGTCAAATAGGCCACAGTCCCGATCACACGCAGGTGCCACTCCTCATCTGCTGCCTGGCTGCATCATGATGGTACAGTCTCACAAGAGTCTTTGGCTGTTTGTTTCCTTAAAATTGTAGTTGTGCTTCTCTGTTCAGAGCTTCTAGGCCACTCTTCCCAGTGAGTGGCTTTTGGCAGCTAATTATAACAATAAAATGGCTCATATTTATTGAGTGTATAACGTCTTCAGCACGGTTCTGAAGGCCATCAGTCCCTGAAGCACTGCTATGAAACAGATATAATTACACTGAAGCTAAAGCAATAGCTAGATCTTGATGTGGCGGGACTTCCTTGGTGAGTGCGGATGTCAGAACGCATCTCACTGCACAACTGTAATGGTGCAGTTGCATGCACATAAATCATACCTCCATGAAGTTGCTTTAGAAATTATATGAGCACTCCTGCAGTGCTTACTTCCTGGCCAAGCCTAATTCTTGATGCTTTAGGTGCAGTGTCCCACTGAGTCATCACAGCACCCTATGAGGTCAGAGTTAGTATTACCCCCACTTGGCAAAGGCGACTGAGAAGTTTCCCCAACTTACATTGCTGTGAAGTAGGACAATGGAGATTTGAACTCAGTTAACCAGATCTGCCTTGGTGAGCTTTGTTGAGTCAAGAAGCCCTTAAAGAAACCATAGAAATCTATGGCTCTTGGAAAATCTTAGACAAAATGCTTTAAGGAAAGAAGTAGGTAATGGTTTATGTTGTTTGTCTGTCTTTGCCTTTGAGTCCTCAGTGCCTGATATTTAATAAATGCTCAAGTAATGCATGTTTGATAAAACAAGTGCCAGGGTGTTGTTGTGGTTTCAAGCATGGCTCCAGGGTCATACTGCCTGGGTTGGAATTAAGACTCCATCCTTATTAATGATAGGAACCCAGGGCTCATGTTACTTATCTAAAAAGGGGAATGATAATAGACCTTGTTCTGTTGTAAGGATTAAAAGAGCTAGTACTGTAGTGTTTTATACAAAGACTACAGTACATGAAGTTCTCAAATGTTTTGTTGCTAATACTTTCCTATCAAAGGAGTGATAGCTTTTCATAATATTGAAATCACATCAGTGGCAAAGAGCAAGAAAATTCTTTGCATTTTCCTACAGCATCACTGTAGGATCAATTAGCCAAATGGTGCTTTCTGAACACTTCCTGTGAGCATAGATCTATTTCCTGATTTTAGCTGCAGTTGGAGTTGTAAACTATGTGCTTTTGTACTTGAGAAGCTTAGAATCTACTGTGAAAGTAAAGATACAGATGCCCAATAGTGATAAGTCTGGAGGGTCAGAAGCCCAAGAGTGGATCACCCAAACTAGAGACCCATGGGTAGCTTCACAATGTCCTTGGGAATGAAGTCCCAGTATTCCATGATTTGAGTGTTAATGCTTACCTTGTATGAATGCTTTAACTTCCAGGAAGAAAAGTGAAAATAGGACAATACTCCTCAAACATGTACACTCAGCCTCATTCCTGCTACTAGCCTTGGTGTAATTCTCAGCCCCTTTGTCCCATCACACCCTCTACTTCCTTCATGTCTGTTTTCTTCCTGCCTTCCATCCAACCAGCATCCTAAACCCTGCTATTGTTTTGCTTGAAAAACTCTGGCCAAAAACCCCTTGAAGAAACAATGGACTTCAGAACTGGGGTAGAGAAAATTCAAGATGTGTCTGGATCATCTTTTAATACCAGAAAGAAATAAATTGATCAAAAAAATTATAGAAGTGTATCAGAAGAGCATGGAAGTTAATGTGAAGAGGTTTCAATAGGCAAAGTAGGGGCTGGCGATATAGCTGAGCAGCACAGCACCTGCCTGGCAAGCCCAAGGTCCTGAGTTTGATTCCCTGCACCCCCCAAAAAATGTAGGAACAGTAGATGGGCTTGGAGAGACATAACATACAGTGATGGTGTCATGTCATAAAAATAAATAGGTACCCATATCATGTCCATATTGATCTAAGTAAGTGATTGAGTAAGTTCTATTGGGGTTCCTGCCTCTGCATCCTTTGTACATGCTGTGCTCCTTGTCCTGCTCTCTCAGTGAGTATTTATGTGCATTTGAAGGCAAAACCATGAAAAGGATTCCTCTTCTGGAAAGAATTTCTCAGTTTTTTTAGCACAGTTGGTCTCCTCTTCCTATCCCCCATTTCCTGTATCAGTGTGTGTTTCTTTTCTGGTCCTCTACACTACACTAGAAGGGGTTGGTTAGTCTGTCTCTCCACAGCCTGTGAGTATCTGGAGAGAACCTACCATGTCTTGGTTATCATGTATCCCCGCATATGTCACAAGGCCTGAAACACTAGCATTTTTCACCCCAAAGGCAAAGGACCTTGTGTTTTGTTCAGCTCTCTATTGCAGGGTTTAGTGTAGTGCTTGGCATGGTTTAGATCAACACAGCATGTAATATGTTTCATAAATGATTGTTGTTTGTATAAATGAATAGATGGCTCCTAAAAGATCTTTCTAACTCTTTTGTCTGGGATTCAATACAGCTAAAATTGAAGAATGTGAGCAATCACTGCAATGATCCTTGGGCTAACTGAAAGGTGAATTCTGTGTTGGGAAGTGGAAATAAAGGTTTGTATCTAAGCACAATGGCTACATCCAAGCATAACAAAGAAGAGGAAAGTAATGAGGACTTTAGCAAAATGAAGCCCACATCACACTATGGCTGAGCGGTTTCTATGTTCATTCTTTAGAACTGCCTTTCCAGATAGGTTCTCTTTATCATGTTCCTCCTAAGTGAGAATGGCAAAGGATTGCAAGGTTGGCTACCAAATTCAAAGTCTCACCACATGCCAGTGTTAAAGATGAGGCCGACTCCTCATCTCTGCACTGATTAGCTTGTCCTTTTGCTCATCCTGGATTAGTTGTGTTTCTCAGACTTAGAGTGATGCTGGGAGAGGAGGGGGTCACTGGAAAGAAGGTGGCATCCAGAAAGGAAGTTCAGATTTGGAGAAGGAAGCAGAGACCCTGAAGATAGCCGAGGTTGCAAGGAGAGTGTGAGTCACAGAGAAAGCGTAAAGGAAACAAACTGAGAATTAAGAAATCAAGGTTCAATGCCCATTCCCTAGGTTCAAACTTGGAAATTGTCTTCCTCCATAGAGGAGGAAAATTGAGGTATTGATTGCATTTATTTTCTCATGACACAAAAGGTAAATTAATCCTTTTAGAGGAGAAAACATGTTTTTATTACATACTGAGTAATTTCCTTTGAAAAAGAAAAATATTTTTTAGAGACACTGGCAGTAAAACTAGATCTTCCCCCCACTAGATCTTAGATGAGAAGGTATGTCATTATTCATGCATAATCTGATTCCAAATGATTCCTTGTTTACATTTTGGTTTTTGTATTTCCTTATGTAAGCAGGAATTAATACACCAAGACATGAAAGAAATAAGTTAAATTATTTTTACTGCTTCTCTTTAGGACATACAGTATGTCTTCTTTAACTTCCAATGACATGCAAAAGAGTCAGAGGAAAACACAAATACCTATAGAAACAGAGACAAATATCCTAAGGAGTATAAATGTATTTATGGGCTTCCCTAGCTTGCTTTTCTCCCTGAGACTTGCTGGTCTGCCCCTTCCTCACACCCACCATATGCTCACCCTGGTTTACAGTCTCAGACAGCCGCTCAGGTGAGGTGAGATGAACCCCCAGATGTGCAAGTTTTTTTGCACATCTGGGGGGGGTGGCTTCTGGTGGGAAAAAGCCTAGCTATTCCAAACCTTGGCATATCCGTCCTACAGCCGCCACCAAACTCCGATGTGTGCAAATAGTAGGGAGAATATATTTATGTGTTAGTTTGTCAGCACATATTTGAGAGTTTCAAAGCTTAGCTTGGATTTTTAAAGGTTTTGGTTATTCCCACATATTGATAGTTGTGACTAAAGCTTTAATGAACAGCAGGGTCCTGATTGTAATTCTTCTGCATAAATACTCAAAATTGAGATTGCTGGATCATATAGTATAGGGAAACATCATATTGTCTCCCTAGTGTGTGAAGCTGAAAGAATAAATAAGATCCAAAATGCACAATAGATATTGTAAAATGGGAAGAAACTGTCCAAAAGGAAAGAGAAAGTTGGATGGGGAAAGGAGAAAAGAAGGAAAGGAAGAGCAAAAAGAAAAAAAATGTGTGTGAAAGATAGTTGGGATAGTTATACTGCTAATTTCACATGGTTCATTGGGGAGAAGGATTGTGCTAATATTGTTTGGACAATTAAATGCCAATATCTTGTACTCTGACTAACTAAATGAAACTAAATGAAAGATAACAATACTCAATGTGTTAACCCTCCTATCATGAAATTTTGTGTTTTTTCTCTTTAAAAAGAAAAAAAGAAGAAAAAATTCTAGTTTTAATTTTTGAGGAAATTCCAGATATTTTCCATTCCTACTAATAAGGGACAAGGGTCTCAATTTGTCTCTGTCCTCACTGACCCTTGTCTTTTTGTGTTTGGATAATGGCTGTGCCAGTGGTACAAAGTGATACCTCATTGTGATTTTGATCTGCACTTCCCCAGTGGTTCGAAATATTAAATATCCTTTCTTATACCTTTTGACTATTTGTATATCTTGCTTGGAGAAACATTTATTCAAGTCTTTAACCCAGTTTTAAATTAGGCTACTCATTTTCTACTATTGAGTCAAAGGAGCTCCTACATATTTTGGAAATTAACCTCTCATCAGATATATAGTTTGCAAATATTTTGTGCCATGTAATAGATTGCCTTTTTACCCTGTTGATGGCTTCTTTTGCTGTGTAAAGGTTTTTGAGTTAGGAATTTTCCCACTTGTCAAGTTTTTTGATGTCATATCCATGAAATTGTTGCCATGACCAAAGTCACGAGGATTTTTCTCGTATGTCTTCTTGGAGGTGTTTTACAATTTCAGATCTTATATTTAAATTTCCATCAAAGGATGAATGGATAAGAAAATTATGCTTAAATAAAAACAATAGAAGGAGATCCCGGGATATATGAGATTATGAATGAACCATGAAGACAATGCGCTAAGTGGAACAAGCCAGTCACAGAAGATCAAACACCTTGCATCAGCATCAGAAATAGGTGAACTCACAGACTCGGACAGTACAGTGCTTATTACTGAGGGATTTGGGAAATGGAGAATGGGAAATTATAATCAAGGGCACAAAGTTTCAGTCCTACAAATGGAATAAATGTTAGAAACCTGCCGTATAACATTTTGCTTATAGGCAACAACATATTTTAAAAGCAAAAGTTTGTTAAGAAGTAGATCTGCTGTTAAATGTTTCTTAAGCTCATATAAACCTTATTTTATATAATAAAATAAAAATAACCAAAAACCTTAATGATACAAAGGATGCTTTCGACTCTAGAGTGAGAGGGTCAGAGGTTAAGGCCTCAGATTTAAGGAGGGACTCACTTTTAGGTGATGACCCTGTACTTGTACCTCCCCCACAGTGAGCAGCTTTGTAAATTTTGGGGCTCCCCTTCCTGCCTCACTTTAGTTTCAGCTCAAAATTGCCTGTAAATGTATGAGTTTAAGTTCATTTTTGTGCTTCCTTTCCTAGAAATCTTTTTCTGATTTTCTAGGTAATTTATATTTCAGTGGACCACTCTGTACACAGGATGTCTTCTTAGAAATATGTTTCTATCTCTTTAATTCTTGTAACACATATTGCTTCTTTCTGTAGCCTTCATTATAAGAAAACACAGAAGCCATTTTTATTATCTGATGTAGAGATGAAATAGCGTATCTTTGAGAGGGATTATCAGCTGTGGCAGTGACAGGGCTGTAAAGTTTGACCTTATGAATCCAGAATACGATAGCCGCTGGGAACCTGAGGCCTCCTGTCTCCCTGGATCTGTCTCCTCATTCCACCACCTCCTTGAACTCTCTTTGAAGGAATAAACTGGCTTTATTTCCTCTCCAATTCAAATAAAGTTTATTCCTTGTCATCTGTTAGTAGGTCTTAGGTTCAGGGGGCAGTTGAACCTTATGGAGCTTGATACACATGGTGAAACTAAAATGAAATACAGTAGCAACTTATAGGAGATTTACCAAGGATCCCTGTGTTCTAAGCAATCATTAACTCTTCATCTCTGTGCACACCCGGGAGCCAGAGCCCGTGGAGCATGCTTACTATACAAATGCTGCTCTGTGCTTTGATGACTGTGTTTTCCCCATATGGTGGGGAGACGCTGGGACCCAAAGCATATGTCTGCCTGGAACTTATTCCCCTCTTTTAGACAACACCAGGGGTGCTTGTGGCCTTCGGTCATCCTTTCTATTCCCACACACATCTTTCCTTGGGTCTGTCCTCTTGAAGGAAGAGGGCACCACCAGTGAGTGCACCTAAGCCCCATGAAGGTGCTATAGTATAGATCTGGAAAGTTCTCCCAAGGACATGTGTGTTAAATGCTGAGTCCCCAGCTTGATGTTACAGGAAGGCGGTGAAAAACTTTAAGAGATGGGCCCTAGTGTGAGATCTTTTATTTGTTAGGAACATACCCTGGAAGGGGAGATGGGACCCAGTTCCTCTCTTTGCTGTAAAGTGACTCCCCACAATCACATGCTACCTCACCACAGGCCCAAACGCAACAGGGCTACGTGCTGACACCTTCAAAACTGTGAGCTCAAATAAATGTTTTTTCTTTCTTTCTTTCTTTCTTTCTTTCTTTTTTTTTTTTTTTGCGGTACTGGGGATCGAACTCAGATCCCTGCACTTGCTAGGCAAGCGCTTATTCCACTGAGCTATACCCCCAGCCCCTGTTTTTTTTTTTCTATAAGCTGATAATTTTAGGCATTTGTTACAGTAATGGAAAGCTTTCGAACACATGTAGTTATTAATTCATCTAGGGTACTGGGTGGAGGGGTATCTGGAGCAAGTGTAAGTAAATCCCTCTTGCACTTGAATGCTCTTTACATACTCTTTCTTTGGCTTTGCAAGTGTTAGGAATGGGCCTGTTTATCACAGCCCAATGAGGTTTTCTTATTATCTTTTTCTGTATTATAGAAGTCAAATCCAGAAAAGTCAAGAAACATTTCCAAATGCACACAGCAAATCGTAGAGCCCAGATGTTAACTCGGAGTCTGGATTCAGAGCTCCCAAATTTAGCACTGTCCTGAGGAGCTATGAGTCCACCCCTGAGACTGTTGCCACCTGGTGATTCAATAGCACAGCACGAGCTGATGAGAAGGCAGGAGCAGTGATCACTGAGGCTTCTGGGGACCAGACCCTCAGTGAGTGTTTGATCCACTCTATTAGTCAGCGTCCTCCAGAGAAACAGAACAAAAACCCATTTATTATGGAGTATTAGCACCCATGATTATGGAGGCAGAGAATCCCTGTATTGGTCATCTGCACTCTGGAGCCTCTGAAAAGCCAGTGCCATAGTAGAGCCAGAAGGTCTGAGAGTAGGCCCATAGTATAAGTGGTATTGATTCTAGTAAGGGGCTAAAGTCCTGCTGTCTTCATTACTTTTCTCACTGGTGAGACAAAATAATCAACACTCACATGTTAAAAGAGAAAAGGTTTATTTCAGCTCACAATTTGTAGAGGTTTCAGACCATAGTTGGCTGGTTCCAACATAGGGTAGCAAGAAAAGGGGCACCACAGAGGAGAAACAGTCCATGGCAGAGCAGGCAGGAGGCAGCAAGCCGGCAAGCAAGCAGTAGCAGCAGCAGCCTGCTCTTTATATTCTATCAGGCTATAAGCCTATTGATTGGTGCCACCCACACCCAAGGTGGGCTTCCATTATCTATACCCAGAAGTGTGCTGAGCCAATTTAGTTATTATAATCCTCAAACCCCAGTATCACATCTCCAAATCCAGCATCACACACTCATGATACAGCCACCTCTCCAAAGCCCCACCTATGAGTGCCTGACGCTTTGGGGGAACATCTAGATACCAGACAAAATACCTATAAACTAGGAGTGGTGAAGGCAGGAAAAGATCAGAGTCCTGGCTTATGTAGTCAGGCTGAATGAATTCCTTCCTTTCTCTTTTTTTCTGTCCAGGACCTTGGTGGACAGGATGATGCCCATCACACTGGGGAGGACCATCTGCTCTGCTCAGCTCAACAATTCCAGTGCTAATCTCTTTTGGCACCACACTCACAGAGGCACCGAGAAATAATGCTTAATTATCACTCTGGATATCCTTTGGCATAGCTATAACATTAAAGTAACCATGACAACCAGTCAGAGCAACCTCAGCCTTGAACAGTGGCCTGAAGATTTCCTCAAATTCAGGAATCACTCTGTTAGTTGCTTGATTAGGAGTTGATCCTAGAGGTAGCTGGAAAGATTTGAGGGCACCAAAGGATATAGTGACTTCAGTAAGTCTGGGAAATAAACTGAGATGAATTAAGGGTATTTCAATAGATCCATACTGTTCAACATGGTCTCCACTAGACTCATCTGAATACTTGAATAAATTAGAAATAAATAAAATTAAAATTTGTCCCTCCAGTCTTGCTAGCCACATCAAGTGCTCAGTAGCCTACATACAATTGCCACAGTGAATAACAGGATGCACCCGTCATGCAAAACTTTCTACTGAGCAGCATTGCCTTGGCCAATCCTTGAATGGCCTTTGCTACCGTAATTGATATTTAAAGAACACCCTATCAATTGCTTTGCCTTATTCCTAAGGGTCACATAATTTCTCTTACACAAAAACATGATTAGAGTTCAATAGTCAATATATTTGGGGAAGATTTGATTAAACAAATAGTGCTCTTAGTTTTTAAAGTCTTTAATATGTCAATGTGCATTTTGGCCATCCAGGAGGGAACTAGAGGAAGGCAATGTTTTTTCACTTGTTGGGCTGTATTATCTCTCCCTCTCCCAGTATTTCTTGGATCTACTGTTCCTCTATGATGTGTTCTATCTGATCAGGAGTATTTCTTTAGAGAATAAACATGAAGTGAGATTCTTTTCCTTGGAGAAGCTACCTGCTGTGTAAGAAGACAGACTACCTTGCAGCCCTAGTGCTGGAGAGGCCTCCTGCAGGTGCTCTGATGAAATCTCACATTGCTAACAGTTGTTCTTGTCAAGAACTCCAGGCACAGAGGGAGCTGTCTTGGTCCTTTTAGACCAGACCTGCTATCCACTGACTATTTCTGTGTGATGTCAGTTGATGGCCAAGTAAATTGCTCAACCACAGAGTGTCCAAATCTAAGAGTTAAATAGTCCAAGATGTATAGTAAAATAATACTGTTTTAAGCTATGAGGTTTTCACTAGTATTTGCTTATGACAGCAATTATAACCAGAACAGAATTTTCCATCAAGAAATTAACAGTCATCCCCCCAAAATTAACAGTTAACAAATCAGTCATCTATCCATAGTCTATAGTTTATTTGAGTCCTCAAAATAACAAGCAAAAGATGCTAGACACATTTATTGTTACAAGGATGGAACACCTTGGACTAAAGTTGATAAAAGGCAAAGCAAGATAGCAGACAAATCTGGACTATGTTAGTTATCCATTGCTGCATTACCAAATTACCCTGAAATGTATTATCCAAAGGGAAAAAAAAACCTTCCAGTTTCTATGTCAGGAATCGGGATGTAGCTTAACTGTGTACTAGATCTCTACCCGTGAAATTGCAAGTAAGGTGTCAGCTGGGCTGCAATCAATATGAGCCTCAGTTGGAGAAGGACCCACTTCAGGCCTACTTATGGAGTTGCTGTCCAGTTTGGTGCCTTGTGGTCAGCTGAACTGAGGCCTCCGGTCCCTCCCCACTACTGGCTAGAGATCACCTTGGTTTCTGCTCGAGTGGAACCCTCTCTTGGGCAGCTCACAACTTAACAACTTGTTTCAACAGAGCAAGAAGTAGCCAAGAGAAGGTGAACAAAGTGAAATTCACAGACTTTGTATGGTAGCCAACATCTCATCAGTAGAGATCCACCAACCTGCTCTGTTTTTATTACTGACCTGTCTAAGGGACACAAAATTAGATTCATCTTATCTTAGCAGCTGTTTTCCTGCTCCCTGATCATGGGAAGCAAAGTAAGGTAATTCTCCCAGCCCAGCAGGAGGAAAAGATTCAACATGCACACTTCAGCGAACATAAATAATACTGCCCATCATATTTATAAGTTAAGGTTATAAGATTTTGAGGTATCATGGGGATAGCTTCTTAGATCCTAAAGTGAATGTGATCACATGAAAAATAACACATACTTCTAATCAGTTCCAGAAAATTCCCTTAACTTCAGTATTAAAATCCCCTAAATATAACGTTGTTTTGTGTATGCCTTGTAGGCTTTCAAAAAATCCATGCCATTGACTGTTCTTTATTCTTCATTGGAAAAGATTATCGTTTATTAAGCTGAGTCCCAGATGACATGGTTGGCTTAGTTTACTGCTCTTGTTCTACCAAAATATGCTTATTCAGTTATTTATGACCCAGCATGTCTACTAGTGCAAAAGCATTCATGATACAGTTTTATTGCTATATTAGTCCATTTTCCATGATCATCATAAACTAGCTAAGACTAGGCAATTTGTAGAGCAAAATGTTTATTTAACTCCCAGTTTTGGAGACTGAAAGCCTAAACAGTGTAGAGCTAGATCTGGTGATAATCTCCCCACCCCAACTAAGTCACTTTATGGTGAATTGCATCATGGCAGAAGTATGCAAAAGGGAGTGATCACCTGGTGAAACAGGAACCCAGAGAGGATGGCATGTTGCCAGTCTTGTTCTGTTATAAGAACCATTTTTGGAGGACTACCCAGGGATCCTAGGAGAGCTATGCTGATTCCTTGCAAGAGCAGTGCCAAATGACCCAACCTCTTTGCAGTAGACTTCACCTCTTAAAGGTTCCACCACCTTCCAAAATTGTGACCCTGAAGCCTAAGCTTCCTACACATGAACCCTTGGGGACATGTGTAAACAATATGCAAGCCATAGCATCTGCTTATTTTTGTTTGTTTTGTCAGCATGTAAGTCATCTTTCTATTGCTGTAACCAGATATCAAATACATACATAATTTAAAGGAGAAAAAGTTTATTCTGGCTTGTGCTTTCTGATGGTTCAGTTCATGACTGGCTGGCTCCAAGGCAGAAACACCATGGCAGAAGAGCCTGGTGGAGGAAGGTTGCTCAACTCATAGCAGCCAAGAAGTTGAGAGAGAGGGAAAGAGCTGAGGAAGAAGGAGTAACCGACCAGATACACTCCTCAAGGTCACACTCCAATGACATGTGCAAAACTGTGCTTTAGTAGGTTCCTTGGCACTTCTCAACCAGTCAGTTGGCAATCAAGATTAACCATCACCATCAATACCAATGCAAAAAAAATGTAAACTACATGTTCTCTCAGAGAATGTAGTTCAGGAGTTGGTAAACTTATCCTACAAAAAAATAAATAGCAAATAATTTAGGTTTTGCAGACCATATATTTCCTCAGTAATGATATTTCATCTCAGTGTTAGATCATGAAAAAAGACAAACCTTAAATGAGTGGTCATAATTATGTGTCAATTAAACGTCTTTTTAAAAAACAGCTTTTAAAAAAAGATGTGGTGAGTCAGAATTGGACTGTAGGTCATGGTGTAGTTGAATATTACTTGCCTATTCTACCTTGTGTTGAATATTTTTATAATCATCCACCTATCCATCCATCCATCCATCCATCCACTCATCCATCCACCCATCCACTTACTGACTTCTAACGTATTTCTTGAGGGCCTAAAGAACACATGAAGTGCAGACATCCATACTAAGTGGAGCATCTTTGCTTTCATTTGATGCTGAACTGAGAGGGCACATGGTAATTGTAGCTCTGTGCTCCAGCTGTTGCTGAGATTAGAGGAGCTGAGGCAGGTCCCCAAAGTCAGGACATCCTCCCTTTCACATCTAATTGCCTCTTACACCCACCTTCATTCCAATCTGTCTCTTTTACTTCTTAATTCTTCCTTGAGCTGCAAGGAAGAAAAACAAACAAATAAGCAAATCTCCTTAAAACTGTAGCTGCAATTTAAAAGCCCCTTGCCCAGGGCAGGCATATGCAGTGTTGAGACTGAGGGGCTGTTTAAAAGGTGCCCGCTGCACCTATGCAGCTTCCAGAGTTTTTCTTTTCAGACCCTGTCAGAAGTGAGAGATTCCCTTTAGCACTTCCTATTGTACACTTAGCCTTGCTATAAGACCTTTTGTTGTTCCCAAGCTCTCTAAGTGTTGGTATTTGCTCCCTCTGAGAAAATGTTAAACAGCCCTCACCATCCCTGGAATCATGCCCTGGTTATTCAATCGAAGAGAACTTGTAAATTCTACCATAGTGTGTAGAAATCAGACAAACAACAAATGACTAGAGCTCAGAGCTGAGTTGAAGATGTGGTATCAGGTAATCCCTTGAACACTATAGAATAAAGGGTGGAGGAATAGCCATGAAAGATCTGGATTAACCTCTGATGAGGTACAGACAAATTGACAGATACATATGAAATTTCTGGTACGAAAATGATAGATCTTTCTTGGGACCCACTGTTTGTCTTCCTCTAACAGTTCTGAGAATTAAGACAGCAAGGGTCATTGCATGCAGGAACTTGGGCCTGCCACCCCCATTGCAAGATTGGCGCCACCATGAAGTGGCCTCTGTCCAGTTGCTGGCTGTGCCTTCTGATCTGTACAGAGAACTTTGAAGGCCCTTTGGTTTAAACAGGTGCTGAAAGGCAGGGAAAGCCAAAATATTTTGCTCTTTCTGGGTCATGAACTGTTTGCTGTTGGAAACATCTGTATGGACAGGCGCACAGGCTAAACATAACAGAAGCCCAGCGAATGATGATTGCAGGCTTTCTGGAAGGAGCCCCTTGAGGACCCCAATAAAGTCGATCTCCTCAGCACAAGCCCCGTTGCTTTGGTTCACAGTGACAGGCAATGAATTATCCATGTTGGCTAAAAGGGCAAGGTCGCCTCACAACAACATTGCCCATATGCTGCAGCTAAATCAAGCCTGTCCCCAAATATCATTTGGGCAAGATGTGCGTGTGTGTGTGCATGTGTGTGAGCGTGTTCAGAGGGAGGTGATGATGTAGGCCCGCTTTCAGAAGCAAAAATCACCATAATTAAAGGAAATGCTACAAGTTCATTTCCGCAAAGGGGGAAGAAAAGAGGCAAGTAAGAGAGAAGGCGCTTAAAGACTAGATGTTTAGACAGGCCTGCAAGCCCCCTTGTGACCTTGCTCTGATATTTAACAAAACATTAATCTTCTTGCCAGCAATTATAAAGGATACAGTGATGTCGCTGGCTCTCAGAGAGTGAGTAATAGTAATTCCATTGTTCCCCTTTATTTATGCCTTGGCTGTACCAGGCAGATGAGGTAAGTTGGGGCTTTGATATGTTATTATTCTGCACTGGCAATACAGAAAGGATGCTTACACAAATATCTGTCTGTTTCAGGGGCACTGTTTCACACCTCCTTACAACTATGGATCAAAGCGTCTCAACATTTTATTATGAAATCATGAAAATCCTCCTCCACTTTGCATATGAATTATAGTCTTTTTTAAAAACCACCAGTGTAGCCCAGTGACAGTGGCTTTTGAACAGCTACAGGGAACAAGGTGTAGATATTTATCCCTTGAAGGCTGTAACTAGAGGGATAAAATTGCTGAATGTGGTCTGCTAGGGTACTCTTCAAATTTCCAGGAGACACGAAAGCTTGGGGGTGGGGGACCCTTGGCACTGAGAGGAGGGCAGTGGTTTTTCCTCTTGTTGGGAAACAAAATGTGGTGTGAAAGCTTCCACATGGGAGCAAGGAAGAAAAAAAAGGTTACACACCTTATAATTTCAAGCTAAACAAAAAACAAGACATCTTCACCTTCCTAAAATAAAATCAAATGCTTATCCAGAGATGGGGATGGTGGCTGTGTTTACTATAAGTGATAAGTTCTACATTGTCACTCAGGCTTCGTGTTCCCATTGATCTGGCAGTGGGGGTAAGCAATTGCTTCTTTTGTGGGATTAGCATATCAACTGGGTATCTTCCTCTTTAGTTGGCCTCTTTCTCTGGGAACAATTAATAATCTCCTCTGGAATGTGGAGGTGGGAGGGAAGTTGCCTGACAGTTTTGATGTCTGCAGTATATACTTGTGCCTGGTGTCTGGATTCTTCTACTTGCGGGTTTTGTTTCTTGTATGGATCTATAAAGTGTGTGGATGGCAAGAAATCAAAGTAGTCATGTTTTAGTGAAGGAGGTTTCTTTTGGGATGGGAAAGAGCTCTCTGCAGTTGTGGAAAATAGAGTGTATTTGTTTGTGTGTTTACTCTTTTTTTTTTTTTGCAGTACTGGAGGTCAAACTGAAGGCCTTGTGCATGCTGGGCCAGCGCTGCCCCTGAGCCACATCCCCACCTCGGAAGACACATTTTAGATTTATCACAATCCTACAGCCCTCTTGGTAGTTTAGTCTCTGGCGTAAATGAGCACGTATGGTTTGCTGGCATCTTAGTGACCGTGAAAGCGACTTGTCTTACCGGACATGGAGAACAAGGAGATGTTTTAGGGGAAATGAGAAGAAGGGAGAGAAGCAAAACCATGTTCTACTCCAATGGTGTCCAATGGGCCTTCACATCGAATTCCAGCTCGGCCTATTCCCAGTGACGTGTGGGGAGGAGGGCAGAGACCGAAGATCTGAGCTGCTGCAGATCACAGGTAAGAGGAGACGGAAGTTTTCCTGGCTGAGAATTTCCCTCCCTGGGTTTGTAGAGGCAGATGACAACATGAGTGGCCACCACAAAGCCACAAAGTTAGTCTCCAAAGGAAGGTGCACCCTTCATGCCGTTGAGGGCTCTTGCTGGCTTTTGTTGAAGGATGCTGCAAAGGCAATTCTGAGGTCATATCCTGCTCTTTCAGGAAAATACTCACCCTCGTCTCAACTAGTAGCGCCCTAAAATGTATAGCATTGAGGGTAGTTTACAAAGTGACTTGCAGTTTAACCTGATGGGTTTACAATGAACAAAGACTTGTCAGAAATATAGGTGGAAATTTTTAATCCTGTTCCTCTCCCCATATCCCGATATTTACACATGATGTGAAAGTTGAGGCCTCATCCTCATCCCTCTCTATTCCTTAGGACCAGCAGTGAACCTCTGCTCACGCTCCAAGTCTAACTCCTAGACCTATGTTCTTATTCATCCCACTTTCCCTTGCTGGAAGGATGCTAAACTTGACTTTCTGAACTAACTGTAAATGATTGGTAGCGTCTACCAGGAATGCTATATTGAGGATTCTAAACCTAGACTAGACTAGTGGTTTAGAGAATGGAGGCTCGATGGATTAGTGATGACTGATTCTTGATCACTGATTAGTGATGGCTGTCATAGTCAAAAAGAACAGAATGAAGCAACTGTCCTAAGAATCCACAATGGCTGAACCTCCTGGGCTACCCACCCTTCTCTTTTCTTCCTGTAAAGATTAGTACCCTCCCAGGATCCTGTTCCATGGAGCCTTCCTATCAACGATAGTAACTACTCCCTGTTCCATGGCTTAACATTTTTTTATTTCAAACTCAGGGGTGTATTGCAAGTAGTGAGCTACTCAAAGGCGAGATACTTTCCCAGTCCTTTTTATTTTCAGACAGGTTCTCACTAAATTAGGCTGGCCTTGCACTTACCCTCCTTCTGCCTCAGCCTCCCAAGTATCAGAGATTATAGGCCTGTGCTACCATGCCTGGTACATAGTTGAGCATTTTTAGGGTCCCAGCTTCTGCTGAGCATGGATTTACTAGCTGGTTGTTTTGCTCTGTGCAGGTTTCCCAGTGAAAGGAGACTATGGAAATCCTCTATCCTGTCCTTTATCAAACAGCCCATCCCAGGACATACTGATGGATTCAGGATGAAATCCAGTTGTAGAGCTCAAGAGATTTCACAGTTTTTGACAAAGTAAACCATCTGCTACTGATTCCTACCCCATAGAGGGTTCTGCCTTTAGAAGTGGGCAGTTTCCTGTGGCATCTATACTGGCTACTTTTTGTAAGCCTAGCAAGTGTTCAAAATCTCACCAAGAAAGAATTTGTATCAATTGCCCCAAACTCACAAGTAATTATTCTAATACTTAGGAAGACAGCAGACTACCATTTTACTCTGTAGCACACACTTGGAATACCAACCACTCTTGAGGCAGAGGCAGGAGGATTGCAAATTCAAGAGCAACCTTGAACAACAGTAAAAAGACATAGGATTTTGTTCTATTCTTTCTATTCAGCTATTTAAAAAAGAGTCCGTTCTAGATTTCTAATATGAAACAAGAAATGTTTATTTTTATCTTAAAAGTAAAAGAATGAAAACATATTAACAAACAAACAGCCATGTACAAAGTAGCACAAGAATAGTATAAGCAATACTGAATTACAGACAAAGTGACAGGGAATTAACAATGGTTGCTGTATTACATATTGATAACTTCAAAGCAGTTCCTCAGTAAAACAAAGATAGACATGTAAGATAGACCAAATAATTAACCATTAAGTTCCTTTCAATAAAGCAATAGAAGTCAGTAGTGCAACTATATTAGCTATCCTGCATATACATATATCCATAATTTTCCCCTTGTTTCTTTTTCCTTTTCCCTCATCTCAGTTGCTCTTTACTTTTGAGCAGTTTTCTTTTGTTTCACAATGTTTATCATACGTCCCAATTTTTATTCACTCTTTAAGGTCCTTACACTAGTGAGACAATATGTTGCTTACACATGCAGGTCTGATTTATTTCACTTATGAGTATGGTCTCTAGTCTAACCATTCACCTATGAAAGCCTCGAGTTTATCTTTCTTTATAGCTGAGTAATATTCCATTATATAAAAATGCCACAATGTTTTTATTCAATCCTCAGTGGATGGACATTTGTGTTGCTTCCATGATTTAGCTATTACAAATTGTGCTGCTATAAACATGTACATATATACTGCTGTTATATGATGTTTTCAGATCTTCTGGGAAAATACCCAGAAGGGGAATGGCTGGGTTGAATGTGACCTCTAGACCTAGGAATCTCCAAACTAAAGAATCTCTAAACTGATTTCCACAGTGGTTTCACCAGTCTGCATTCCCACCAGCAGTGGAGAAGAGTTCCTATTTCTCCACAGCTGCACCAGCATTTGTTATTGGTTGATTTCTTAATACTAGCCGTTCTTACTGGGGTGAGATGAAATCTCAATGTTGTTTTAGTTTGCATTTCTCAAATGACTAATGATGTTGAACATTTTCCCTTGTATTTGTCTGCCAATTGTATTTCTTTATCTGAGAAGTAGGTATTCCTCTCAGATGCCCATTTCTGGATTGTGTCTTTGAATTTGGGAGGGCTGATGTTTTTTAATTCTTTATATGTTCCAGATAGAGGTCCTTTATCTGAGTGACAGTCACCTAAATTTTTTCTCAATTTGTGGGTTTTCTTCTTACTCTGCTGGTGATTTCTTTAGATGTGCAAAAGCTTTTCAGTAAGATGAGATCCCAGTTGATTCTTTGAAGTATTTCCTGTGTGGTTCAGTTTTTGTTCATGAATTCTCTGCCTACCCATATGTCTTCAAGATTTTTACCTACTTTCTCTTCCAATAGATTTAATGTTTCTGTTTTAATATTGAGATTTGTGATTCATTTTGACTTGAGTTTGGTGCATGGTAATAGACTTGGGTCTATTTTCAGGCTTTGGCAAGTGGCAAGCCAATTTTTCCAGCACCACTTATTAAAGAGGTTATCTTCCTTCCAGTGAGTTTGTTTGGCCTCTTTGTCAAAGATTAGGTGGTTGAGTGTGTCTGTGGTTGTGGCTGTTTCTTCCAGTCTGTTCCATTGATCCTCAGGTCTGTGTTTTAGCCAGTACCATGTTGATTTTATTACAGTAGCTTTGTAGTATAATTTCAGGTCAGGGATTGTGATTCCACCTGACTTATTTTTGTTGCCAAGGATTGCTTTTGCTATTCTGGGTCTCTTCAGGTTCCAGATAAATTTTAGGAAGGTTTTCTTTAAATCTGTGAGGGATGCTAATGGTATTTTAATGGGAATTGCATTGAATCTGTACAACAGTTTTGGTAGTTTGGCCATTTTCACAATGTTGGTTCTTCCTATCCATGAGCAATGAATATTTTTCCATTTATTGACGTCCTCTTCAATCTCTTTTTTCAGAGTACTGTAGTTTTCATTGAATAGATCTTTTACTTCTTTTGTTAGATTGATTCCTAAATATTTCAATTTCTTGGATGCTTTTGTGAAAGATATGGTCTCCTTAATTTCTTTCTCAGTCTGTTTGTTGTTTGTGTACAGGAATGCTATTGATTTTTTGAGTGTTGACTTTGCATCCAGCTACAGTATTGAATTTGTTGATTAATTCAAGGAGTCTTCCAGTGGGGTTTTGGGAGCCTTCCATGTAAATTATCATGTCATCTGCAAATAGTGATAATTTCACTTCTTCCTTTCCTATCCTCATTCCTTTTATTTCTCTCTCTTTTTTTTTTTTTTTTTTTTTTTTTTGAGACAGGGTCTTGCTATGCAGTTCAGGCTGGCTTTGAGCTCACTTTGTAAACCAGGCTGGTCTCGAACTCACAGTGATCCTGCCTCAGCCTCCTAAGTGTTGGGATTACAGGAGTGCACCACCACACCCAGCTATTTCTCTCTCTTGTCTCAATGCTCTGGCTAATCCTTCCAGAACCATGTTGAACAGGAGTGGTGACAGCGGACATCCTAGTCCTGTTCCTGACTTTAAAGTGAAATCTTTTAGTTTTTGTCCATTTAGTATGATGTTGGCTGTTGGTTTGTCATAGATGGCTTTGATCGGATTGAGGTAAAGATCATCTATTCCTATTTTCTATAGGATATTTATCATGGACACATGTTGGACTTTGTCAAAAGCTTTTTCTGCATCTATTGAGAACAAAAAAATAGTTTAAACTTTGATTTCTCCTACTTCTTTCATTTCCCCGTGTTTTGTGAAGAATTTGCAAATCTATGATGAGTTCTGCCTTGGATCTCCAAATGGTCCACTGTCAAATAAAAGCTACTTAGTACTATATCAGAGAAAGGTGTGACTTTACTTAATTCTTCTTTAGCAAAAGAGAGAAGAAATCACTACAATTAAGAATTTAGTAAAGACCTTGCAAAAACAGGTATTGACTAGTAAGGGCTGCCCTTAACTTAAGGGTTTGCACCTAGAACACCAAAATGATTAATGGTGTGTTCTGGAGTTGTTTGCATAATGGATGCCTTTTGTCCTTATCCTAAGAAAACTTGTCTCATAACAAAACTTGGGAAGATAACTTGAGAAAAACCTTCTAGTCCCTGTACAGTGGCATCCTCAAGTCTAGCTTTTGGGCCTCCATGAGAGTCTATTTTGGGATATCATTTTCTGTCAGGAAACAGGATTGCAGAGAGTCTTTGAGCCTGTCCCTTGATAAGTACTTTAAGATATAAAAGAAACAATAGTGGTGGTCCTTCTTAGAATCACCTGCTAAGAAGCAAGGAGGTCACAAGAGAGGAAAGAGAGTGGTTCAAACCACCATTACGTGTATTATTTCTGCTAATGCTGTAGCAATAGTAATAAGGGTTAAGATTATAGAGCTCAGTGGTAGAGTGCTAGCCCAGCATGTGTGGGGCCCCAGAACTGAAATAATTATCATGATAAGAATGGCACACAGTTTAAAGGTTATGTTCCAGATTCTGGCCTAAGTCTTTTTTAAATTTTTTAAAATTATTTTATTTTTAAAAGAACGAAAACATTAACAAACAGACACAAAGTAGCACAAGAACAGTACAATCAAAACTGAATTACAGACAAAGTGACGGGGAATTAACAATGGTTGTTGTATTACATATTGATAACTTCAAAGTCTTTTATGATAGATATTTGATCCTATGATAACTGAAGGAAATAGGTGCCCTTATCATCTCATCAGTCTTTACAGATGAGGAAATTGAGGCACTGGAGAAGAAGGGAAGTGTTAGGCCCAAGTTTGATCATTAATGTCACTGGAGCTGTTTTGTGTTTGACCCGTGAGGGAAGGGACTGCAAAGAAATTTTCTGCGTTCTTTTGTTCAGGAATGGACTGAATACTAGTAATGTTTAGATAGAATATTTAGATTTAAAAAGAAAAACAAGAGTTGGAGTAGTAGTTGTAAGTGAGAGCGAGAGGCAGAGACAGAGAGAGAGACGCGCAGTGTGATGAAGCGTTGTTCCCGGAGCCCCAAGCTGGCCTCCTGTTCCTGCCGTGTCCCCCGCCCTGTGTCCTCCCCTTGCCCAGCGGCCCAGCTGACACGTGACAGAAGCTGACAAAAGGAAGAATTCCACAGCCTCTGCTTGGAGCTTGTTCATAATTTGTCACATTGTTCCCCCACTTGGCTGCGCATATGAGATATGTAAGACCCCCGACGGCTCTGCGACCACTGTGGCTGCTGGGCACAATGGGGGAGAGCTGAGGCTGCATTGTGGCCATAACCTGGAGCTCCCTGGCCTTTGTGACTGCCGATGGGACGCTTCGAGTCATGGGGGCGGGCCTTTGTGAGCGCAATTAAAGCCGGGTGTGGAAGAGAGAGCAAGCGAGGCTGTCTGCGCACACACATGCAACAGTTACCTGCTTCGCTGGTGTTTCTGGGGCCAGGGAAAGAGGGGATGCTTATATAACGTAGTCATCATCCTCAGTCAGGGGAGCAACTGTTTCAGCTGACACTCCCATACCCATGTTCGATTTCTACTGCCCTCCATTCTTATCGAAACTTGATGTCAGATTTTCTTAATTTTTTGCCAATCTAGTGATATAAAAAATTTTGCTGTGATATGAGTGTTAACCTGAACCTAAAAGAGTGACATTTTCTTTTATCTGCCTGTTCGTGTTTCCTTTCCCGTGAAGTTTCTGTCCTTGTATTTCACCCATTTCCTATTGAACTGTTTTTCTTATTCACTTTAATTTTCAAGAGTTCTTTAATTATTCTAATTACTAAAAGTTTTCTTGGCTAAGTGGAAAATACATTCACCCTGTTAGTGACATTTTTTCACCCTGTGCTGCTTTTCCATGAACAGAAATTCTTAATTTTATTGCTGTCATGTTTGCTAATCTTTTACTCGGTGGCCATTGTTATTTTCAGTGGGCAGAAATATTAGTCTCATATAAGTAAATGTTCCTCATCCAGTGATCATGGAGGTATTTTCTTATATTTTCCTCAAAAACTTTACTGTGTTGCCTTTCATGTTTAGACAGATGGTCTCTCTGGGGAATTTTTTTATATGATGTTAGATAGAGAATCTAACTTTAATTTTTTTCTCATATGAGCAATCAACTTTCCCGGTAACACTTACTGAAAAATCCATTCTCTTGAAGTCATAAGTAAAGCTGAGCTACCACCTGATTAATTCCGTGAAGGAGGTAAATGTAACCCAGCGCCTGGGATAGAAAAGGGGAGGTAGGTGCCATGTGGTGAAGAAGGAAAGGCTTCACCTAGGCGAACACAGAAGAAGCCAGCTGTGTGAGGGCCTGCAGGTAAAGTTTACAATGTAGGGAATAAAAGGAGCGCAGAGCCTTGAGGTGAGCGTGAGATTTGCATATCTGAAGAACAGAAAGAAAGTTGAGAGTGTCAGGGTTGAGGAATGCTGCGTACACCAAGTTCAGCCTCCAAGATATTCTATATAGGAGACTGTAGGAAATGAAAAACAATTAAGATTTTGTGCAAAGCACAGTGAAAAGCAATTGGGAATTACAACCAGACAAATGATGTGATCTAATTTACACACTTGAAAGTCACATGAGAGGAAGCTGAGGAAGGTACAGAGTGTCCAAAATGGAGATGATGATGAAGTCCAGGAGCGAGGTGAGGAGGGTGGTTATCCCAAAGGTCTGTCTGGGCAGGATGAGAAACTGAAGTGGGCCTCCCTGCAGGAACTCATCTGGCAGATCACAGTGGAAAACATTCCTTGTAGCCCCACAACTCCAGCCTTCTCTCTGCTTCTCTTGTGTTCTGTTTCACCTGCCCCCTGCCTTGAGGAAGCCTTCCTCCAAACTTGTCAGAATCCTACCTACCTCTCAAAATCCTGTTCATTCTGCATCCTCCAAGCGGAATAAATTTCCTAAGCCTACTGGGTAACAGTCCTGAGCTAGGGCTCCTGTATATGGAAGCACCAGTCTTTATCTTGCTGCCAGCAAACTGAGTGGCCATAAGCCCACTTTTTTTCTCACTCTCAGACTAAGTTTCCCCGTCTCTGAACAAGGGCAGTTGGGCTCTATCTTCTCCAAGGCCCTTTTCAGGTCGTAAGATCCTGTATCTTTTCTCCCTTGCCCTATTAGTTTACTGAATTGAGGCTCCACATTTTCATCCTTATCATTCCACTCAGACTCTTACTGAATAAATATTGACTGTTATAATCTAAGTAATCATCATTGACCAATAAGCATTTACTCTGTGTTCTAGATGGTATTTTATGCTGGCTGTTAAATAGGAGAAAGGCAAAACTTTGAGAACGTGGATTGCTATTAGTTCCACTGGCTGTTTTGTTAGATTCTTCTTATTATTTATGTGAGACCCTTCCTGGATGTAATCATGGAGTGGCTATAGACTTGTTTAATTTTTTTTTTTAATAATGATAGTAGTCAGTTATATGAGTTTGTGTGATGCTTGTATTTGTCCACCCGGATGTGTGCTGTTAAACTAACCTTGTCATTAGCTAGACTTGACAGATGGCTTGATGACTGGTTACAAATTATCTAGTCCTTTTTGTGCTGTTGATACAGGCTGTTTCAACTTGATGGGTTCCGGAGATGCCAGCAAAGCAGGACAGCATCTCCTCCTCTCCTGGATTTTAAGTAGGCAGGTGAATAGCTTGAATGTCAGCATTTGAAGCATTGTGGCTACTGAATGCTTCACTAAGAAGGGTCACTCCAAGATGCTGTAGAAAATGATGCCTCTTTGTAAAGGTCACCATGGGTCACAGAATGCATTTTCTGCATTTAGAATTTCTTGGGTGTCAGCTTGGCCCTTGCATCCTCACAGATACAAGTTATACAAGATCTCTGCTCTCAGGGCCTTCCTAAGAATGAGAACATCCGTGCTATGCCCGGAGAACTCAAATCCCAACTTGACAAGAGTTCCAGCAGACCCGGAGTGCCATGCCTTTCCAGTGGCTTGCCTGATGGCATAATGGAAGATGATGCAGAGCAAATGGTTTTTGAAATGCGTCTTAAAAGGATGGGCTGATATTTGCCAAATAGAACATGATACTCCTGGGAGGTAGAAGAATATATGAATTATGAGCTTGCAAAGAATGCTTCACACAAAGTAAGGACTCCAGTATATCTAAAGGTAGGAGGTAGGATGAAGACCAGAGGGTCCAAGAAGGTAGAAGTGGTGCTCAGATGTGAGCCTCAGCAGTGAACAGTGAGACCCAATGAGGCCCAGTCAGTGTCTCTAGGTAGAGGACTTTAGTTTCGATGCTCATGTTGAAGATAGAGAGTATTTGGAGAGACTGGGGCAGAGAAATATCTCAGGAAAGTTTAGATAACGAGGACCAGGGTAAGGGGGAGAGATAAAGGGGACAGTTTGAGAGATACTTAGCAGAATAAGCAAGGCTTGCTAACTACCCAGATGAAGACAGAGGGTCCAAGATTTCCAGGATGGGCAGGTGGTGACCCTAGATTTCCAGGATTGACCCTGAGAGCAAAGATCATAGCTTGTGTGTGTGAGGATGCAAGGGCCAAGCCAGTGAAGGCCATCCTCTTGCAACTCCCTGCCTGAAGCCTCCAACAGCTTCCCATAGGTTTAGTATAGAAACCTCCCTCATCCCTGGGTGTGGTGGCAGAGGCCTGCAATCCCTGCACTCTGGGAGGCTGAGGAAGGAAGAACACATGTTTGAATCCAACCTGGACAATGTGGTAACTTAGTGAAGCTCTATCTCAAAATAAAAAATAAATATATAAGGGTTGGAGATGTAGCTCAGAGCTAAGGTCCTAGATTCATTCCCCATTGCCACAAAAGAACCAGAGAATTCCTCACCATGATGGCTGGTTCAACCATGACGTGTGGTTCCTGCTTTCTGGACTCATTCTCACCACCATCTCCTTGCTCATTATCTTTAACCAAGGGCTCCCTGTTCTCTTTCTGTGTCACCCAAGGTCCTTGCCACCTCTGGCCAGGGCATCATTGATCACTGTGTGTGAAACACCTGACCCACTCTTCACCAGACTGACAGTAGGTTCAGGTCTTTGTTTATATCATTAACTCAAAGATGTTTTCCCTCCCCTGGCCCTCCCTCTTCCAGGATGGCCCCATGCCTTCCCTGCTTCACTTCATCGCTTTAGTTTCTTATTTTTTTTATTTTCTACAGAACACTGATCACTATCAGAAAAACATATTTACACACATTTATTTCCTAGATTCCTCTCTAGAAATGAGATGGGTCTCCCTGTTGTGCAGCTCAAAGGGGATAATTCACAAAGCACACAGCCTCACTGCTGCTTCTGCAGTTGTACGGTCTCTTTATCTTGTCTGTGAGAGCAAGGACCTTCTTCCTTGTATTGCTTATTTTTGAGACCTAGTGCTCAGAATGGTTTGTCACCTGTAGAAATTATTGAATGAACAAGGAAGACAGAAAGCAGCAGTGCTTTCAAGTATTTTGATCTTAAAAATAAGATCAAATCCTGTTTTGGATTTGTTGAATTTGAATCTCCCAAACGACTTACAGGTTGCACAAGAGCAAGTTAAGAATATGAGTCCAAGAAAAAGATGTGTCAGCCTGCGCAAAATAACTTGGTTCTTAGAGATGTCCTCCAAGACTAAGATGCTATTGTTTCAGTTATGGCTGTGATGTTACTGAACAGAGATTTACTTATCTGCTGTCATAGGCTGTTTTTCTTCCCTTGCCCTATTACACACTTTTCCTTGGAAATCCCAAGGTTGGAGACTATGGGACACATCTCAAGCCTTTTGCAATATCGTTATTATTAGGCAAAATAAGAAATGGGTACAGTGCTTCCTGGGTAGGTGTAGAGAGAGGGGGCCTAACTCATCCACAGTCTTTCTGTGATATCCTTGAAGCAAGCATGGTGAAGGTCTTGGTCAAGAAAATTCTATTCTCTCCTGAGCTGTAAATGCAAAATGTCTCTGCTCCTCTTTCCTACACTATGCAGGCCCCAGTGAAAAGTCCCAGAGCTTTCCCTACTCCCCTCTAATGAGATCATAGCAGCTTAAAGTTGCTGAACTCAGCCCTATGATGCAAGCTTACCTCTTGTTCTTCCACATAACTAGATGGCTACTTTTCACTTTGCAAAGTACAGATATGTGAAATGCAGGAAAGCAGTTCCCCTCTGGAGGCTCTAACTCCACTCAGCCTATCAACGGGCATTGAAAGGGAATCTTATTTCCACTGGAAGTGGCTCAGGTACAGTCTTGTCTAAGGGCAGAGAAATGGATTCAATATGTTTTCAGGGTTCTTTCCAGTGCTGGGAGTCATGGATACTCAACTAGAGGAATGGGGGAAGGGAACAGAAGTTAGGTAAGAGCAGGGGCTGATGGGAGAGATTTACTTTCTCAGTTCATAAATATTTATTGAAAAACTACTATGGGCCCATTTAAAGCAATGTGTAAATAGCACTTCCATTTCTACTTATTTTTTTCTTTTTTTTTTTTTTTTTTTTTTTTTTTTTTTTTTTTTTTTTTTTGGCGGTACTGGGGATTGAACTCAGGACCCTGCACTTGCTAGGCAAGCGCTTCATTCCACTGAGCTATATCCCCAGCCCCTCCATTTCTACTTATTTTGTTCTTATTTTTAAAAGTCTCTATGGCATCTGGAGATTGATCATAGGGGAGCAAGTTTGGAAGGGAACTGTTCAGTTAGAGATGGAACAGAAAGTTGGCCATAGGAACAGGTTCTGTGTCTTGCAGGCTGCTGTAGTATCCACAGCTGGGATGGGGTGGCCACATCCTGCCCTCTAGCCTGCCATGGGCTCACCTGTCCTCCACAGCTGCAGGCAGCCTGTTTCCAGCTCTGCTGGGGTTTAGTTCTTTGTTGTCAGTCTACCTAGTGGCTTTTTCTAATTTCTAAGACTCTGGCTTCCAATCCATATTTTATCCTGATTTTGGCCATTCTCCTCTTGGGACTAATGCAATAGTCATGCCCCTATTTGATGTGATAAACTGTGTCACTTTGCTTACACAGTAAAAAATGCCTTAAGCCTGAAATGGAATCTCCCCATCACCCCAATTCTTTGTCCCCAGAGCCTAACAGGACTTGTTCAGCATAAGTAGGGTGTTTTCTGTTATAAATGTGTGACAAAAATGGGTAATCTTGTTTATAACACCATACGCATTGCCTTAAAAATCTGTGCATGTTATTTTCACATACATTATCTCATTGGGTCCCAAGGCAGACAGAAAAGCTATTGTTATTACTCTATCTTACAGGAGAGGAAACAAATTCAGAGAGGTTGCACAAATTAGTGGAAAGGCTTTGTGTGTGATAGATTGCTCTCCTAATTTTAAGATTTTATTCTTCTCAAATACACAGATTTTTTCCAAAAAATAATTTGTAGAATATGCATTATCTTTGATTGCCTGAGGTCAGCACTCTAGTATAAGTTACAGTTTCCTGTATGGGTTGTGTGTACGCAGAGACCGACATCCTCCTTAAGTCCTGACAGGTTCTATGTAAATTCCCAGCCACCATATTTATTATACATACATAGGTGGTTTTCACTGACTCTGGAACTGCAGGAAGTAGATGAATGAGGGTCTTAGTCACTTTCTTTTTGCTGAGACACAATACCTGATACCCCCAATTTGGAGGAAGAGAGATTAATTTTGCCTCACAGTTTTAGAGGTTTTACTCCATAGTCTGCTTGCCCCGTGGCAGAAGCAGGCTGGTGGAAGGACACAGTGAGAAGGAAAGCTGCTCACATCCTGGTGCCCAAGAAGCAGAACGAGAAGGGAGGCCCTGGGGAGGGAGGTCTAGTCTTCCAGGCCAAAGCTCCAGAGACCCACCTCCAACTAAGCCCCACCTCTTGACAGCACAATTAGCTTCAATTCCCCTACGGATTAATCTACTGACAAGCACAGTGCCTCCTTGACCCGATCATCTTCTGAAAGTCCCGCATCTGAGCACATGAGGTTTCAGGGGATGTTCTAGATCTAAACCGTAGTAATGAAGGCGGCCTCCGGCCTTGAGAAGCTGTGATCTGGTGGCAAGGAATTGAAACAACTCTCAAGACAACCTATTAACAGAAGCCCAGCTCAGAACAGCTTAGGACAGATGGCAAAGGACTGTGGGCTCATGTCACTGGTAAGAGGTGACTAACTTCACAAGAGTAGTAGGCAGCACTATCTAAGGCTGGTTATGAGGCTCAGACTCCCCTCCATTTCTTTGCACCACCGGCCCTCTGCTCATGGATGCGGGGGAGAGATAATAAAGTGTAACAGAGTTGTCCCAGTATGACCCCGAAATGTGCAGCTGTGTCTTCTCTGTAACTAGGACTTAGCAGACTCTGTTCTGCTTTGCCTTTCATTCTTACTTATTGAAAAACATAAAAATCATTGTTAAGAATTGAAAAAATACCCTGCCTCACATTCCAGATGTAGCTCATATTAAGGGTTGTTGTCTTGGTTACTTTTCTCTCATTGCTGAGACAAAATACCCAATGCCAAAAATGAAGGAAGGAAAGGTTTATTTAGCTTATAGTTTGTGGAGGTTTCAGTCCATAGTTGGCTGGTTCCACTGGGGCAGAGTGGCACATAGCAAAGGGCAAACTGTTCAGGGCAGCAGAGCACAGCAAAAACCGCAAGCAAAAGGGAGGAATGGCTGCAAGCAGCCTCCTTTCTTCCCTTACATTGTAAACAGGCTACCCCCACCCAGGGGGTGTGTAACACTTACTCTATCTCCACGCCCTCCTCTTCCACAGGGTCAGGATGTTTACAAAGTAAGCACCCCAGCTTCCTCCTGAGTCACTCAGCCAAACCTCTAGATTCCCCAAGTTGACACAATGTATCAACCATAACAGTTGTACACATCCTTCTAGATCTTTTTCTGTGAATGCAGGTACATGTTTATGGGCATCATTCCACGTTATGTCTCTTTCCACAGTCACTTTTCCTTCTCACTTACTTGTGCTTTTTTCTGCCTTCATTTTCCTTTCAATTTTTATGCCTTACGTCTCCTAAATAAAGTCAAGCACAACACACCGAATACCAGGGCTGCTGCATATAATTGTGCACTGCACAACTCCAGGGGGTGCTCTGCACTAAAATTCCTTGCAGGTACCTCTTGGAGAATTTCAGAATAAAACATTGTAGTGTTTGTCAGTTTTGCATAAAGCCCTTTAAAGAGTTCATCTTCTGGGATATTTTGTTTGATCTCCACGGAAATCCTGGATGATAGAGCAAGAAAAAAGAAAAAAAAAGAAAGAAAAGCAAAAGATTTATTTTCTCATGAATCAGTGTTAACGACCCAGGAAGAATCAAGTTATTATAGCTTGGGTCTGGAGTGTCACCCAAAGGCACGTTTAAGAATTGGTCTCTGATTTTGGCACTGTTGAGAGGTTTTGGAACCTTTAAGGAGTTGAGGCCTAGGGGCAGCCTTCAGGCCACCATGGGTGCTCTAGAAGGGATTTTGCATCCGCCTCCTCTCTGTCTCTGTGTCTCTGTCTGTCTCTGTCTCTACCTTTCTCCATGAGATGAATGAGTTTACTCTCCATTCACTGCCTCACAAACTCAAAAGCAAATGGGCTGAAACATCCAAAACTGTGAGCAAAAGAGACCCTCACCTCTTTGTAAGCTGATTATCTCAGATAGTTCTTACAGTACTGGAAAGCTGACCAATGTACAAGTGTAAGACCCCTTGAACACTGAGTCTTCTCTCAGTCCACTTCCCAATGGGGAGAGGGGATGGTTCAGATACTAGCTTGAGAGCAATTTAAAAGACACAGAACCAGAGAGGAAGAGCAACTAAAGAGGCAGATAAAAGGCCATAAAAATTCCATGAAAGTGAAAACCTGGGAGGGATGGGGGATATGAAAGGTAATACCAAAGGCAGACCTACTAATGAAGGACCCTTAATGAAGGACCTATTAACAAAGGACCGTGGTCCAAGGCCAGGATGATTCCACTTAGTCCAAGAGGACATCTGACTCCATAGGCTGAGGTTGCTAGTGAGAGAATGCTGTGCATTGGTATGCTCATTTTTTCAAACACACAAAATCCAATTCCTCCAAACCAACATATAGATCATCTTTCCTAATGCATGCAAATGGGAATCTTGCATTTGCTGCAAACCCTGGAGTACATTTTGTTCTCAAGTTCAGGGATCATGTTATATTTTGAAATAAAAATTGTAATTGGATTATGCTCAATTGCAGTTATAATAGGATTGGCTCTTGGTATGGAATATGAATGAGGTCAACCTAAAGGAAGTAATTCATTCATCTAATGACAACATCTTGGTCTATGAAATGAAAAAAAGATCAAAGCTCATTCAAAAATAAATGGATTTAATGGAACAGTAGTTAAAGAAGTCTGGAGAATTCATTTTATTTTCATTGTATAATATCTGTTTCTCATAGAGTTGTCTTGTTCTTTAGTACTTTTTATTCTTACAACCGTGCATGGGTTTGATTAGCTTAATTAGAGTTAATGTCTTGGGAGCAGAATGTGGGACTGTGAAAGTTTGGGTTCTTGAAGACTTTGAAAAAAGAACTGTTGGCCTCGCTCTACATAAATTCAGAATCGAAAAAGTCTGATGATTATTATCATCTTAAAATAATTGAAGCACTGCTAAAAATAAAAAGCAGAAGGAGAAAAAAATTGAACCCGAATAAAAGGAATGGAGTTAGCCCAGATTTGGATACAATTCTTGCAGCAAATTGAGCTTAAATCTGAAGTCTTAGGTAATTGAAGGCAAATGCCAAAAAATTATTTTTTCCCTGTGAGCTGTTAACAAGGACAGTCTTCCCTGTTCTACAGTATTTCCTCCTATCTTCCTCCTGTTATCTGGGACCCCACTTGAGACTGAGAGCAACTTGAGAGGAAAATGCCACTTCAGATTAAAGTGCTGTCAGATCTCATTTATTAACTGGCATGGGGTCTAACATCCGGAGCCAGGAGGTCTCCAAGGAGAGCGTGTGCTGCACTGCAGCCTCACTTACAGGCCTGAAGGGGTTAGGTGGCCCCTCCCTTCCTCCTGATTAAACCCAGGGTCCAGCCTTAGGCTGAGTCCCCAGCAGTGCTCTCCAGCCACACTCCCTAGTTCGAAGGAGGGGAAGGAAGTTCCCACAAAGCCAGGACCTAATAGCCCAGAAAGTGAGGTGGCACGTGGTGGAATTCCAGCTTCCTCAGGAGGCTGGCCAGTAGAGCTGGAGTCCAGGAGTTCGAGGCCAGCCTGGGCAATGCAAAGAAACCTTCTTGTCTCAAAAAGGGGCGGGGAGGGGTACTATAAAATGAGGAGAGTGGAAGATGTTCTAAATTCTTTTACTTTGAGGACCCTGGCCTTTAAACTGTTTTTGTTATGTGGAAACCTGCAAAACGAGAGATGACATTAATTTGTTCAATAAATATATATGTGCTAAATATATGTATATATTTGTTTGCATGACCATGATATTAGGGAATACAGGACCAGGCATAGTGGTAAACATCTGTAATCTCAGTACTCAGGAGGCTGAGGCAAGAAGATGGCTGTAAGTTCAAGGCCAGCCTGAAATACATAGTGAGAACCCGTCTCTAAACAACAAGACAACACAAAAAAACAAAAGAGAACATCACACTAGGGAACAGTGATGCCCCCTGTACAACATATGTGGGATGGGTTCGAGGCACACAGAGAATAAACAGCAGGGACAACAACTTTCTTTTTTTTTTTTTTTTTTTTTCCGGGACCGGGGATCGAACTCAGGGCCCTAGTGCTCAGCGGCAAGCACTTAGCCCACTGAGCTGTACCTCCAGCCCCTGACAACAACTTTCTAACAAGAACACATTTCTATCAGTGATTGGTGTTAGACTAAATACTGAGCTGTATCCCCAGCTCTCTATTCTTTTTAACAACATGTTTCCCATTTAAATATTTAATATTATTTGGGCCTGGTGGCACATGCTTGAAATCCCAGCTCTCTGGAAGGCTGAGGCAGCCCAGGCTAGCTTGGTCTGGGCAACTAGCAAATTTATAAAAAACTTGTCTCAAACAGTAGAAAAAGGCTGAGGGTGCAATTTAGTATGAATATCCTGGGTTCAACTCCAAGTACCAGGAAAAAAGTTAATGTATAAGTTTCTTTATAGAGATTTTTTTCTTATAAATAACTAGATAACTTATCAACTGGAAATTTTTATTTGATGCAACTTCTGAACATTCATACCTTTTCTAAACCAAAGTGGTTGTAATATGTTTAATATTAGTGTTCAGTACCTTTTTCATGTTTCAATTCTTTGAAAATGGATCAATCCATATACAATGAATTTATTCAGTCATTCAACAAACACTGACTCAGTACCTACTCTATGCAGGCTGGGTGCTTGGTGCTACTTCAGGTACCTGTGGGAGAGTCAGTCCTATGCTAGCCATGATATAATTCCAGAATCGTATCATTTTATTCCAGCTGGAGATAATAGGGAATTTACTCATTTATCTGTTAATTTCCCTGCCCAATTCTTCTTTTGGCCTAGGTTTAAAGTTAGCATTCAGTCCAAACAAGGCTAAATCCTACCAGATTCTCTTGATGGAGTATTTTACCATGTGGCCTTTCTTCCAGACAGTTGCAGACACCTGTGGAGAGATATGAATGGATAAACTCTCCCCAGAGACTGGAGCCTGGCTTTGTCCCTGCAGAGGGTGACTCTGCAGAGAAAACAGGCCACTGGAATCTCTGTCCAGAGGAACCCTGGTGCCTGGCCCACTGCTCTACACTATAGTATGGACAGCCAGTGCAGGAACTGTACAGACACAGCACCAGCTCGTTTGGAGGAACACAGGGTAAATCCACTCTAATATGGGGAAATACTTTGCACGCAAACTCCCAGTTCATGATTGGCTCTGTTATATGATTATAGACTGTGCTCCTATAGTGTAAAGTACAAAATTAATGGTTACCACAGTTTGTATATTTTAAAATTGTGCTTGATGCCATCATTATTGCTAATTGTACTACAGTAGCTGAATGTCACACCTGTTACAATCAGTTACTAGCTCTCATGTAACAATATTGGGAAGCTGTTGGGGTAATAATCTCACCATACCCTACACCAAAATACTGGCAACAGAGCCAAACAGAAAACAATATTCCACTCTCAATTAACTGGGAAGGTAGAATCTTGGGACAGATACAAACCAAGAATCTCCTACACACAAAAGATATCCCTGAAAAATAGACTTTCCCTAGAGAGGCCTTGACACTAGTGATACAGCTACCTACTATCAAAACTCACAAAAGTCATCACAGAAAATAAAATAAAATAAAATTTTCAAATAGGAAATGTCAAGACAAAGGAACAAAATGGAATCTCAGCCCAACCAGAACAAGTCAGGAGACATCAACATGGAAGAAATTGGAAACCACAGACCTGAAATTTCTGAAATGACAGCAACTGAAGTAAAGAAGCAACTACAGGAGGCTATAGAGGAAATCAGATCAGAAATAATCTCTCATGTAAAAAAAGAAATGACAACCATAATGAAAGAATTGCTCAGCATATCTAAAGGAGACAAAGATTTAAAAAATAGAGGAGCATAGGAAAATGATGGAAACCTTGAATGAAAAATATAGAAAAGAATTGGAATGTATGAAATAGATTCAAAGAGATATCTAGGAAATTAAAAAATCCACTAAAAGCTGGAAAAATTACCTCAACAAAACAGAAGATAAACTTTCAGACCTTGAAGACAGCATTGCAGCTAGTGATCACAAAAGGGAAGATGTCCTAAAAATAACAAAAGGAACCAAGAAATAACAATTCAACAGCTGCCAGATGATGCAAAGAACAACAATATAAGACTGATAGGTGTCAACAAAAAGCAAGAGTCAACATGAATGACATAAAAAGAGTACTTGCAGAAGTAATACAAGAAAATTTCCCAAACATGGGAAAAGAAACTGACATATATATGAGAGGCATATAGAAATCAAATTAACCATAACCATAAAATAAATTTACTCTGACATATAATAATAATCAAGATCCAAGAAATTCAGCATAAGAATAGATTATTAAAAGATGTTAGAGAAAAGAAACAGACCACCTATAAAGGAAAACCCATCAGAATCACAGTAGACTTCTCAACACAATCCATCAAGTCAAGAAGAGCTTTCAGTGAAGTATTTTAGGCCCTGAGGGAAAACAACTTCCAACCCAGACTGATATACCCTGCAAAACTATCTTTCAAAATTGATGGAGAAATAAGATACTTCTTAACAAAGAACAACTGAAGAAATTCATGACCACCAAACCAACCCTATAAAGTAATGAAAGATGTATTAGAAAGAGACAAAATGACCACAATTCCAACAACAGAAAGAAACCACCAAGGAAAGCAAACAATTAAACAGAGGGGAAAAGTAGGAAACCAACAGCAGGAAAATAACATGACAAAGATAAGCCAATACATGTTACAATCATTAATGTAAATGGCCTCAATTCAACAATCAAACTAAACAGACTGGCAGAACAGATCAAGAAACAAAATGCAACAATATGTTGTATACAAGAAACACATTTAACTCAAAAGGAAATTTATAGACTGAAAGTCAAAGAATGGAGAAAAAATATCTCACATGAGAGGAACCCAGAATAAAACAGGGGTAGCCATTCTGTTTGCAGATAAGTTTGGTTTGAACTTTAAAACGAAAATGATCAAAAGAGATAAAGAAGGTCACTGCATACTTGTTAGGGGAAAACTTAAAGAGGAAGAGATAACAATCACAAATATATATGCATCAAATACAAGAGCATCCAGCTATATAAAATAAGCATTAATAAACATGAAAAATCAAACAAGTAATAACAAAATTGTAACGGGGGATGCTAACACCCCATTCTCACAAAGAGATAGATCAACTAGACAAAAAATCAGCAAGGAAGTAAGAGAACTAAACCAAACTTTTAAACAAATAGACATAGTAGAACTTTACAGAGTGTCCCACACCAAAACATCAGAATACATGTTCTTCTCAGCTGCAAAATAGACCATATACTAGCACATAGGACATGCTTAAATCAGTGCAAAAGAACTGAAATTATCTCATGCATACTGTCTGACCATAGTCAAATGAAATTAAAATTATTGAAAAAATGCAAATAGTCCATAAACACATGGAAATTAAACAATGTCTTCTGGAACCACCAGTGAAATCACAGATGAAATCAAGGAAGAAATTAAATATTTATAATCAAATGAAAATGCAAATATAACTTACTGAAATCTGTGGGACACAATGAAAGCAGTCATCAGAGAGAAATTTATAGCAGTTGACTTCTCACATCAGGAAAACAGAATGAGCACAAATAAGCAACCTAATGCTGCACCTCAAGCTTCTAGAAGAAGAGGAGCAAGTCAAGCTCAAAGCCCAAAGGAGAGAGGAAATTATAAAGATGAGAGCAGAAATCAATGCGATTGAGACTAAGAAAACAATACAAAGAGTCAAAGAATTAAAGATATTATTCTTTGAAAGAATAAATAAAACTGATAAACCCCTAGCCAAACTTATCCAAAAAGGAAAGAAAAATTCAAATTGATGCAATAAGGAATGAAAAGGGTGAAATCACTTTAGACCCTGTGGAAATTCAGAAGATCATCAATACCTACCTTGAAAATCTTTACTTCCATAGGGAGAGAAAACAGAAGAAATGGAAAGATTCCTAGAAACATGTGAATTACCAAAGCTGAATCAAGAAGATATAAAAATTCTGAATAACCTTATATAAGGCAATGAAATTAAAGATATAATAAAAAACTTACCAACAAAAAAAAGCCCAGGTCCTGATGGATTCATAGCTGAATTCTGTAAGAAATTTAGAGAACATTTAAAGCCAATATTCCTCAAACTCTTTAATGAAGTTGAAAAGGAATAAATTCTCCCTAACTCTTTCCTGGAGTCTAGTATTACCCCAATACCAAAACCAGAGAGAGACCCAACCAAAAAAGAGAACTACAAACCAATCTCTCTAATGAACATAGATGCAAAAGTCCTCAATAAAACACTAGCAACAGAATGTAGGAAATCATCAAGATTATTCACCATGACCAAGGGGATTCATCCCAGGAATATTGGGATAGTTCAATAAACACAAAATCAATAAATGTAATACACCATATCGATAGAGCCAAAGACAAAAATCACATGCTCAGCTCAATAGATGCTGAAAAGCTTTTGATGAAGTCCAACAGCTATTAATGATAAAAACCCTATAGAAAATCAGAGCAGATGGTCTGCACCTCAATCTGATAAAAGCCATCTATGGCAAACCAGCAGCCAACATCATACTAAATAGACAAAAATGGGAAGCTTTCACTCTAAAATCGAGAACAAGACAAGAATGTCCACTATCACCACTCTCATTCAATATAGTTGTGAAAACATTAGCCAGAGCAATTAGACAAGAGAGGGAAATAAAAGGAATGATAGGAAAGGTGGAAATTTTCATTATTCACAGATTACATGATACTCTACATAAAATTCCTCAAAAACTCCCACAAAAGAATTCAGATTTAATAACCAAATTCAGTAGCATAGCAGGATGCAAATTTAACACTCAAAAATCAATAGCATTCCTATACACAAACAAGACAAACACTGAGAGAGAAATTAGGAACCCACACCTTTCACAATAGCATCCAAAACAAAAGAAATATTTATGAATCAATATAACAAAGGAAGTAAAAGATTTGTACACTGAAAATTACACTACTCTGCAAAAGAGATTTCAGAAATTAGAAAACTATTGCTTGCTCATGGATAGGAAGAACCAATATTGTGAAAATGACCATACTTCTAAAATTGTTATGCAGATTTAATGTACTTCCAATCAAAATACCACTAGCATCACAGATCTAGAGAAAACATTCCTAAAATTCATCTGGAAACAAAGAGAGTTAGAGTAGCAAATGCAATCCTGGGCAACAAATGCAAAACAGGAGGCATCACAATACTTGACTTGAAATTATACTTCAAAGTTACTGTGATAAAATCAACATTGTACTGGCAGAAAAACCAGACCTGAGAATCAATGGAATAGATTAGAAGATGCAGACAGAACTACAAATACGCTCACTCACCTTATCTTTGACAAAGTGGTCAAACTTGTTCACTGGAAGAAAGAGAGCCTCTTCAATAAGTGATGCTGGAAAAACTGGCTTTCCATAGGAAGACCAAAACTAGACCCATGTCTGTCACCGTGCGCTAAACTAAAGTAAAAATGGATCAGAAATCCAAACACTGAAACAGAAAAACCAAATCTACTGGAATAGAAAGTAGGTCGAAATCTTTAAGACACAGGGGTAAGCAGAGAGTTCATGAACAAAAACCAGACTGCAAGGGAAACGCTTCCAAGAATCAACAACTGGAATCTCACTTTATTGAGAAGATTTTGCACATCAAAAGAAATCACCGATAGAGTGTGAAGAAAACCACAAACTAAGAAAACATTTTAGCCAACTGTCCCTCAGACAAAGGAGTTCTATTTGGAATATACAAAAATGTTTTAAAATAAGACCCCCAAAATTCAAAGACTTGATCCAAAAATGGGCATCTGAGATGAACACACACTCTCACATGAACAAAAATAAATAGCAAATAAATAGATGAAAAAATGTTCAACATTGTCAGTCACCTGGGAGATGCAAATTAAAATAACACTAAGATTCCATCTCACCCCAGAAAGCATGGCCATCATCAAGAAATCAACCAATAACAAATGCTGGTGGGGCTGTGGGGAAAAAGGAATGCTTCTCCACTTTTGGTGGGAGTGTAGACTGTTGCAACCACTATGGAAAGCAGTGTGAAGCTTCCTCAAAAAACTAGGATTAGAGGTCCCATTCAACCCAGCTATTCCTCTTCCGGTTATCTTTCATCAATAACTGAAACAGCATACCACAGTCCTATATGTGCACCCATGTTCATAGCAGCACAATTTGTAATAGCTAAATCTAGGAGACAACTCAAATGCCCATCCACTGAGGAATGGGTAAAAAGTTGTAGTATTTTTATGCAGCTAGAAAGAAGGATAAACTTGAGGCTTTTATAGGTAGATGGTTGCAACTAGCGATCATACTCATAAGTGAAATAAATCAGACTTACATGTGTAAACACTGTATTATCTCCCTAGTGTAAGAAACTGAAAGAGTAAAGAAGGGAACAACTGGGATGGGGGAAAATCGAAAAGAAGGAAAGAGTGTGTGTGTGTATATATAAATACACATATATATACATATATATTACATATAAATGATTGTTAAGATAATTGCACTACTAATTTCTATTAGTTCATTGAAAGAAACAGTTAGCGTTTATATTGTTTGATCATTCCTACGTGTCTATACCTGGTAATCTGAGCAACTACTGTGGAGATCACAGCATGCAATATATGTAATTGTTAATTTCGTATCATCTTGTTTTGAAATTCTGTATTGTTTTATAGTTTTTAAAATTATCTTTAAAATAGAAAACATTTACTAAATGACAAAGGATACTAACATCATAGTCTGGTTTCTGTTGCTATAGCAAAGTACCTGAATGGGGAGAGTTTATATAGAATAGAAGTGCATTGCTTCCACAGTTCTAGGGTCTGGACCGGGCATCTAGTGAGGGTTTTCTCATGGCATCATTACTTAGCAGAGGGCAACACAGGATGAGACAGTGTCATGTGCAAGTGGGTCTCTTCCTCTTTTTATAAAGATTCTAGTGCTGTCACAGGGGCCCTACCTGTGACCTCATCTATCTTAATTCCCTCCCCAACCACAGATCCAAATACACCTGCACAAGGGGGTGACATTCCCAATACAGGAACATTTGAGGGAGGAAATCTGGGTTGGAGACAAGCTTTAAGCTGGAGTTAGAAGGCCAATTTCAAATTTTATTTATTTGTTTATTTATTATGGTTCTGGGGGTTGAACTCAGGAGCTTCAACATGCTGAGTGTACACTCTGTCCCTGAGCTCCTCCTGGCCCTGAAATCTGTTAATGTAAAGAATTAAATATTCCCAGCAAGAAAGTGAGAAATAGGATGGAGAATTCTACAAGTAACTCCTTCCTGTGCAGGGCCCTGCCATTACAGGCCTTCTGTGAGGAGAACGTGGGGTCCCCCCTTCTCATAGGGGTGCTTCAGGCAGGTATCCAGTCAGACAGCTCATGGTGGGGTGACACGTGGACTCCCCTCCTTCCTTTTCTGCAGCTCTATTGAGGTATAATTAACAAACAAAAATTGTATATGTTTCAGGTGTGCCAAACACAAGACGATGTTTTGATATATGTATACACTGTGAAATGATTACCACGACCAAGCAAATTAGCATACCCATCACTTTACCTTAGTTACACTGTGTGTGTGCATGCATGTGTGTGTGTGTGTGTGTGTGTGTGTGTGTGTGGTGAGAATAATTGAGACTAGCTATTTTAGCAAATCTCAAGCATACAATGCAGTGTTATTAGCTATAGTCATCATGCTGTACATTAGATTTCCAGAACTTATGCTGAAATTTGCAGCCTTTGACTTATTCCTCCTATTTCTTTACCCACTCACTCCTGGAAATCACCTTCTCCTTTGTAAAGCAGATGCTTACAGCATTACTGGGGACCTCAAATTATCTAACTCAGCCTATAGGATGCCCTCTTGAGTGAGACTCATGCAGTACTTACTTTCATTTCTTTATTTCTTCATACTTAAAAATTTTTTTTCTTCATAGTATTCACTAGGAGTCTCACCTGTTGTTATAAAACAAAATGCCCCCAAAATGTCACATCTTTAGACCATAAACTTTTATAATAGCACCGTCTGCAGGGTAGCATCAAGAATGCAGACACAGATTAGCTTGGTGGTGTGATTCAGGTTTCATAGCAGGACTGAGGGAAAAGCCAGCAGTGGCTGGTCTGGGTGCTTTTGACTACTGGTGGCCTTGGGACTTGGCTTTCTCCATAGAGCCACTTAGCATACAGTAGCTTGGTTCCTCCAGAGCAAAGGGTTTGAAAGAGAGGACCAAGTAAAAGAGAAGTAGCCCTTTCGTCGGGTTTGTATTCTTTTCTTTACATCTGTGATGTTACGTTCAGCCCTCGCTCAAGAGGGTATTTAGCATGTTGCCTAGCCCATGGGAAGTACAGGAGTGACCTTGAGAGTGGTGATAAAGGTGATTTGGGGGATTGCCTCCACAGGGAAACCTCTCTCACAACAGTCCGGCCTAAGTTTTGTTTCTTCTGGGATAGCTTGCCTTCTGTGTCTCTAAACCTGTGCTATCCAGTGCCCAGTCTCCCACACTGGCACAAGGAGAGCTGGTATCCTGCCTTGTTAAACTTTGTTTCCCAGTACCTCCCACTCTCCTTGGCATATATGCTTTGATCAGTCATAATTTGTGGTGTTGATTGAGACAGTGAATGAATCATGAAAAACACAAAAAAGAGGTGGTTACTCTTTATCAGCCTTTATTAGCTTTTAAATAATATTTCCTTTTATAATATTAGCAGCTCACACATCATTTCTTTCACTTCCTGAGATGCTGCTGGGCCCTTCCACAAGAATCCTTCTGGTGGGCAGAGGGCTTGTGGATGTCGCTTCACTGGCCAAGGAGGCGATTTCATGGCATTTTTGTGTGTGTGTCTTATTCTAGGGCAGCAACAATGGTCTCCTACCTTCAGGATACAACTACCACAATGAGTATCCTTTCCCCAGATTTGGATCTGCCCCTGTCCTGGGGGAAGGGGTAGCTTTCCTCCCCCTGATTTGAGAATTACTGCTCTGGGTTAATCTCTGAACCCTTTTACAACTCAGGATCCTGTTTGTCTCCAGCATTTGGTCAGGAGATGAGTGGAGACGAGAAGGATTTAAAAAGTATACTGAGCAGCTTTGTTCTTAAGCTGGTATTGGTGCCATTGTGTATCTGGAGAGGGTTTGTGGTCAGATTTTGATTATTTGCTAGTTTTGGCAACTGTTGAGATGTTAGATCTCATATTGTTTCTATCATTTTTTATAGTTTTAGGTTTAACTCTTTGTGGAATATTTTAGACACACAGCAAGATTCCTGGAACTTGATTTAAAACAGAACTGCCAGTGGCGCCTCCCTTTTTACATGGGGCTCACCTGGCAGGCTGTATCCAGACTGCGGGGTGGCACCACATCTTCATTCCCTGTTAGTAGATGGTAGTGGTGTGTGCGGCCTCAAACACACAAAGATCATACTGCTTGTAAAGAGGAAGATCAAATTCCCCCAAAGTGGGGCCAATCAACATCTATGTTATTTGTAATATATGTCTTACATATTCCAGCACACTCTGGGAGGCTGAGACAGGAGGACTGCAGGTTAGAGGTCAGGCTAGGCAAACTAGCAACTTAGTGAGACTGTCTCAAAGTTAAAAAAAAATTTTAAATGATAATAATTTTAAAAGGGCTGGGGAAGTAGCTCAGTGAAGAGGCCCTGGGTTCGATGCCTGGTAATCCCCCCAACACAAAGGGATGAATTTACTTAAGACTTACTCTCATTCACCACTTTATTCTGGGAAGTAAACCCAGGGCCTTACCCATGTATTCCTTCCCATTGTACCCCACATTTCCTGAGAATGTTAACCATGCAGCAGCCTGTGGTGGAAGAAACGCCCTAGCTTCCCGCATGCCCCTTCCCACCATCGTGGAGTTCAGGCTCTGCATGTCTAAGCTCCAGCTTTAGGATGTTTGGAAAGCTCCCTCCACACTCCACCCCGTCCCCACAGCTAACAGTGCCTCCTCTAAGCCTGTGACCACGGGCAAGCCTTTCTTTGTGCCTGCCTTAAACGTGGTCTGCTGTCTTGGAAGAGTCTAGAGCAGCAGGCTGTGTTGCTTATCAGCTCTTAAATGTAGGCCAATCCTGACATTTTTATAGCCCCTTATTATACTATTGGTGTTTCAGTTCATAGCTCAGAATCATATTGATAAGAATATGACATCCAGGCTTTCGGAAATCAATTCCAGGTCCTGAATTCTTCACATGCCAATGGTCTAAGTCACATGGGCAGTGCACTGCATTAGGTTTATTATATAAACCATACACATCCCAGGTGGCATTGTACTATATTTATAATGCATGAAAACCCATAAAGGCATGGCCAGGAATCTGGGTATCAGTGCCACTTGACTATTACTACTTTTTACTGAGCGCTATTTGGAGGTCCTCATGGTGGCCAGTGACCTGTTAACCTGCCTCTCCTGCAAACATTCTAGCCTCTTCCCATCAGCCCTTGCAGGACTTTAGGTAGCACTGTTGGCTTCTGCAGTGAAAATCCTACTTAGACGCTTGACATAATAGAAATATGTAGACTGACTGCAGACTATCATGAATGTTTAAATCAAAAATACATATTATAATAAAAGACACAGGTTCTTTATTTCCATGAGTATCCTCCCCCTCACTTTGATCACCCTTGTCCCATAGCTCTTGCCACTTTCCCAAGCTGTTATGGAAGTCCTTGTTCCTGAGTGTCCTTAGAGGTGCGGTTAGAAATAACACTGAGCACTGCTGCTGGGTGACCTCCAATGGAAAAACAGGTTTGTATAAGTGCTATACAGTGGGTCCCCATTCACTTTAATTACGCAGCGTGGCACTGTCTGACTTCTGGTTCTTCCCTACACGCATGTTGACTATGAAAGGTAGATATTCTGAATCAGTTCAGGACACTGAGGCAGACACCACAGCACAACTAAAGGCACTCATATGTCCCTTTCTCCTGTGAAATCCGGGGAGGGGTGGAAGTTGCAGCACAACTGTGCTCCAGATGGTCCCTCAGGACCAAAGGTGATCCTGCCTGTGACTTTATTCTCCTCTAGGGATTTAGAATGCTCTCACTCACGCAGTGGTGGGGCAGGGGGCGCAGAGAGCTACATGCAAGGCCTTCATGTGCCAGTTGTGGAAGGAGCCCCCATTCCCTGGCCAGGGTGTGATGCTTTAGTCCAGAGAAGTTGGGCAATGTGGACTAGCTATGTGCATATCACATACTGCTTTAGCTTTGGTGCAAGGGGCCCAGTCCTGAGCAGCTGCCCTGGAGAGCTCTGCACATTGCAAACGAGTGCAGTACGAATACACTTATTAAGGAACACATGGCTGGCTGCTCTGAGACACGGGTCTGGTGCTTGGTGTTGGCACAGCACAGCTCACAATGCGGACATCTGCTTCAGTGACTAATGCAGTTGAGGCCCCAAGGAAATGTTTCCCCACCTCTCCAGCCTCGTTTCCTCAAAGAGAAAGGCAGCTGGTTTAGGCCTGGGAAACATGAAGGTTGAGGGTCATCTCACCGCTGAAACCAGAGCTGGAAAGTGCTGTGGAGATGGGAAGGGACTCAGCAAAGGTATTATTAGAGAGGAGCAAAAACAATTACCAAAACCCGCTTCTCAGACAGGGAGACTGCTGGAGACCTTGGGCATAACAAAGCATCATTCTCTGGAAGGAGGGGAGGTCACTGCCCAGCTTTTTGTGCTGACCTGCTTGACATTAGAGTGATCAATAAGGTAGCATCACACTGATGCTATAGTTTTGTCAGAATGAAAGCACTTTCCTTATAGTGGTAGTAGGGGTTACCACATTTGGTAAATAAAACCTCAAGATGTCTTTACTTAATCTGGCAACTCCATCTTACTCGATAACCCTAAAATATTTATGATTATGGGTGGTGGGTCTCCACTTATACTCTAGCTCTAGTGTTCTGCATATTTGGGATGACACTGAGCTCTGATTTCTTTCTTTTTGGAGATCTCCAGGATTGGGATGATACGATTTTTCTTTCCTGACTCCAGGTGGTACTCATGACTGATATTAAACCAACCAGCATGAACCAATCTCCTGGCCCAAAAGTTGGCACAGAATGAAGCTGGTTCCATCGGTTATTCTTTAAACACCTTCCTCAGTCACCTTTGATTTTTCTGCTGAATTTGAACCAGGAACACGAACCTAGTAGTAGCTATTGGCAGTTGCTTTAAACCACAAGAGTCACATACACAGACCCTCCTCTAAGAAGCTTAAGTGAGCTTTCTCTGAGTTCTCTTTCCAGCCAGCCCTTGACTTTCCAGCTTCCTACCCTGACTTTGGCTGGTCCAGCCCAATTTTGGTAAGAATCCCACTAAGTCATTTCCCTATCTATAATACTTTATCACACTGGGAGCTCGTCAAGGTCCTCCTGTCATCTTCTGTGAATAAATCCTTGACCCGCCTGTAGCAAGATTCTTAATATATCAGTAGAGCAAGAATCCTTTACCCTTGATATCTTCTCTCCTTTTAGTAATTTGCCATCTACTGACACTTCCCCCTGCTCCTTGGCTATAAAAGCCACTTATATTTATTGTAGTTGGACTTGAGCCTGACATCTCACCACTATTTCAGTAGCTCTATGGCTATCATCTTGAATGGAGTCTTCCTTACTGCTTTAAATATAAGCCTCTTCAACAGTATCCTTAGCATGAACACCAAAGAAGGAAGGGTGGAGGAACAGAAGGGATGATATTCTTAGAGCTAAGGTTGAGCTGATGGATCAAGTCTGTGCAAGCCTGATCTCAGATGCTAACTTCAATGACAAAGTGAGGAAATGCTTTTCATTGATCAAGCACATGTAAAGTACATATTGGAGTACTTGCTATCAGAGACTCCTGAAAATGGGCGAGATGCGTTAGGGATGATGTCTACCAAGAATCCATAGTAACAGGTCCCCATAGAATGCAAAGAGTGTTACACACACACACACACACACACACACACACACACATGAGGAGATACCAAGGAACTTTCTCACTAAGGGAGTTATTAATGCTTACAAGAGGGAAGTAAGCAGGGCAGACTCTGCTGAGCAGCCCTAGCGTGAGGGAGGTGTAGACAAAGAAGTGTCACAGTAGTTGCTGAGTAATGCTTATTGGAATTGATTTTACATCTGACCCTATTCTGAACACATTCTATGCAGTATTTTACTCATCCTCTGATAATATTAAGGTGTGTTATGCACATGCATCAACTCCTCACAATGTATGTAATCATTTTATACTGCAAACGTACTAGTAATCAAAAATTTTAAAAACCCTACAAACCCATTTTGTAGAGGAGAAAACCAAAAAACAGAGGGGTAAGTAACTTGTGCAGTATCACATTGCTAGCAGAAGTGGAGCTGAGGTTTGAATCTAGTATCAAGTTAGAACCTGTGTTTTTAAGCACCATACTGTTCTAGAACAAGTCAGCTCCAAAAGACTCAGAGAAGAAAGGGTTGTGTTTTATGTGAAAAGTAGGCATTTTAAATGCTTCATTAAGCTTACCTTCTCCAGGAAATGTTCCCAGACCACACGAGCTCCTTACAGCCTGTGGTCCCTGGCCTTTTTCTGTTGGTGATATCTTTGCCACTCACAAATTTGGACAGGATTAATTATCTCTGTGTATGTCTTCCCTGTCTTGCAGGATTTGAATGTCCCAGAAGGTGAAGGTTGTGTCCTTTACTTTCCTGATAGCTCCAAGCACAATGCCATGGAATTTCATCACTGGTTGATACAGGTTGACAGTGAGCTCTGGTGTGGGTCCCAAGTCTGTCTGCTCAGCTGGAGAGGCTGGAGTTAGCCAGACTATACCTACCAAGATGGGCCTGGGACAGCAAGCAGGAGACCAGAAAGATAGCAGCTATAACACTCAGATTCTGTTATGGTTAAATGAAACAGTACAGCCCCTTTGGAAAAGAGTTTAATAGTTTCTTTAAAAGTTTCAAAACTTATAAGCCATCACCTGATTCAGCAATCTCCCTTCTAAGATATTCAGCCACAAGAATCAACTCCATATGTTCATAGTACTCCTTGTTCATGAATTTTCACCACTGATCCATTTATACTGGGTTTAAAAAAACTGGAGTCAAGCCAAATATGACCAACAGGTGAATGGGTAAATCAATTGTACATTCATACAGTGGAATGCAACAACAGTAAAAATAAAACTATTGATACACATGAAAGCACGCAGACTCTTACAGTACCTGTACTCACTTATGCCGAGTGAAGGAATCCAAAACAAAAATGAATGCATAATGTGTGACTCATTTATATATGATTCTAGGAAATGCAAACTTATCTATAGTGACAGAAAGCAGAATATGTCTGTCTGGGATCCAAGGAAAGAGAGAGAATGAAGTGATCATGAAAGCGTTGAAATTTTGGTGATGATTATCTTGACTCGTGCTTTCATGGATGTGTGCAGATGTTACAATTTACCAAATTTATACTTTGAATACTTGTGGTTTAATGTGTGTCATTTATATCTCAACATAGCTGGAGGGGGAAAGATAATTCTGGCAGTAGCTCAGGGGCTGCATGGGCAAGACTCAAAAGGGGCTACCTAGGAGAGGAATGCAGTAGGTGAGAGATAGTGACAGCTTAGAGCAGGATGGGAGAAGTGGATGGATTTGAGAAGCATTCATGGGGCAAAATCCAGAGGAGTCAAGGATAACTGCAAGGCTGTTGGCTGGTATGACTGAGTGTACCCTCTAAAGAGATAGGAGAGAACCAGGTTGAGAGTTGGGAGGTAAGGACTTCACGTTTTTTTTTTTCTCATTTTGAGGCAGGGTCTTGCTAAACTGCCCAGGCTGGCTGCAAATTTGCATTCCTCCTGCTATAGCCTCCCAACTACTGAGATTATAGGTATGAACCACTCTTCTTGTCCTAGAGTTTAGTTTTGAATGGGTTGAATCTAAGAGCTTCTGAGGTATCCAAAAGTACCTCATATCAAATAGCAATTTGATACAAGGCTAAAATAATTAAATTATATGAGGCCAGAGACCACATTATCTGTGGTATCCCTATATATGAAATATTAATGAAATAATGTGTCTGTAGTGAGTTCTTTAAAAATTCTGCCCTCCCCCCAAATGGTAAGAAGCTGTGAGATATTCTGATGCTTTCTTCTCTGTTTTAAGCCAGGAATCTGGTTTTATCTGTTGTCTGCTGTGTTCTGGACATAAAATACTTACTAGCATCTCTTACAAGTCTGTGTGAGAGCTGGGTGTGGTAACTCCTACAAGTCTACTTGAGACTGCCAGGTAAACATGTAAGTACCTTAATGTGCTAGAGGGTCACTGAAGGGTTTCTATCTAAGTGGTCTCAGGTACAAGCAAAACAGTGATTGGTTCCACCTGGAGGCCTGGGAGGCTCAGAGCAGGGGTGCCTACCCAAGCTCCCTTCTCTGCCTCATGCAACAGGAAGCTATTCATTAGCTACCAAAGATAAAGCAGTGAATTACATCAGCAGACAGAGCTGATGGAATAGACCAGGGGTGGTCCATTCCAGAAGGAGTGTCAGAAACCTATGAGAAAGGAGAAGCAGAATCCTATGAGCAAAGGAATAGATGGTCACAGAAATTCAGGGGGTGACACATGCAAGGGGGGTGAACAAAATAAAGTGATGGATGAGGAGAAAGATTTAGAGAAACCGGAAAGACTTTTAGAGGAACAAAAGAAATATACAGGTGGAGTTCATTTTAATAGTGTTGTATTTAGGCTAATAAATCCAAAATATTATCATTTCAAAATGCAAAACTAGTGGGACATTTTGCCTTATTTTGTGCTTCAGTCTTTGAGCCTGAGTGTGTATTTCACCTGTAGGACTGCCATTTTGCAAGGAGCTGGTGGCCACAGTACCCAACAGCAAATTTCTGGAATATGCTGGCAACCTCCTCTATTCTTTATTGCCTGGGTGTCTTGGGCATATTCTTAAACTCTACAAAAAAGATTTTTTCTTTTTAATATGATCTGCTAATGCAGAAATTACCAGCAATATGCTTTCATTGATTCCTGTAAGGGAGGTCCCAGCGCTCACTCCCTGGGAGTGTTGGGAAAGGCTGAGTCACCACACTGATGACACAGGCCTCGTGAGGGGGTCGCTGGGGCGGGCCAGGCTGGGATGGGGCATCCTGCAGAACTGGCTGTGTCTGACAAGCAGCTGCTGGATAGGCTGGTGTGGCTTTCTCTGTTAACAGCCCTCCTGGCCGAGACTAGAAGAAAAGAGGGGTTCATTTTTTTCCCCCAGTGGCTCTCACCTTGGCAAAGGAGAAAATGAAATGAATACTTTGAAATGCTAAGTACTTCATCCCTGCCAATATTGGTTGCATCCAGGGAGCCCCACACTTATTTGACGAAATGTGTAGCTTCCAGGGGAGCTGCAGGAGCCCTTCTAATGCCCAGAGCCCTCTAGTGGGCCCCATGTCCTTTCTGCAAGGTCAGACTGCTTGCTGGCCCTTTCTGAGCTTCCCCCTTTCTTGCACTTAGAAAATGTTGCCAGCAAAGAGGCCAAAAGGGATTGAAGTGCTGGTTTTAAGGGCAGAAAGAGCTGACTGCACAATGCAACTTCTGCTCGTCCCTCCTGTGGCACTGACTTTTGTTTCCTCACATGGTTAAAGTTTGTTCCCTAGATGTGTAACAGCAAGTGATACCACTCACATGGCCAGTGTTGCACCAACAGTGTCTGTCTGGGCAGCACTTGGTACGTTTTAACCACTCTTAGCTTTGCTGTTATGATGAAGAGGTGTCTTGTTTATATACAGACCAGGGGCTGAGAACCAGTAGTTCATTTACTTGTAGTTCAGGAGGTGAGAAGCACCAAGATCAGGGTGTTAGCATGATCGGGTTCTGGTGAGGACCATCTTCCAGCTTGTAGACTGATGATTGTTTCTTTAAAAGAGCAAGCTAGCTTTCTGACCCCTTCCTCATCCTTGTCCTCCTGTTCCTCTTCTTCATTCTCCTCCCTTCTTCCTCTCCTCCTCCTCCTCCTCCTCCTCCTCCTCCTCCTCCTCCTCCTCCTCCTTCTTCTTCGGTCCTAGGGGTTGAGCCCATGGTCTTCACATTGAGCTATCTCCTCAGGCAATTTTCATTCTCTTTTTTGAGACAGAGTCTTGCTAAGTTGCCCAAGCTGCACTGGAATTTGCATTTCTCCTCTCTCAGCGTATAGGGGTCACAGACCACCGCGACCTCACCTAGGTTTGACCTCTTCTTACACGAGCTCTAACCTTACCTGTGAGGCCTCTGCCTTCACGAGCTGATCACTTCCAGAGATCTCCACCTGTTCCTACCACTGCGTGGGGATTAGACCTCTACATAGAGAAAAACAAATGTAAATGATCGTTCATGCCAAGCTGTTGTCCATTGTGTGGTTATCTCTATCACATGCTAATTCTAAGGGGGATGTTTGTTCGTGTTATTTCAAAGTACCCCTAACTATAGAAAAAACTTTCTGATGAAATCTCTTCTACTACATCAGAATACAGCAGTCTGCTAGAGATGCCATAAGAAAGTATCACGGGCTAGGTGGCTAACACAAGAAACACTTATTTCTGCACGGTTCTGGATACTGGAATTCTAAGATCAAAATGTCTGTAAAGCTGACTTTTCCTAACATCTATCTCTGACTTAGTCAGTCTCTTGTCAATGGGACTCAATGCCTGACACCCACAATTTAAAGGCAGAGGGTTTATTTTTGGTTCACAGTTTCAGAAGATTCAGTCCATGGTTAGCTAGCTCAAATGCAGAAACAGCAGGACGGAAACAGCTATAGTGAAAAGCTGCTCACATCATAGCAGGCAGGAAGCAGAGAGAAAATTGAGTCAGCCAGAGAGGGAGATACACTGTACACTTCAAGGTCAGATTTCCTGTTCACCCAGGCTCCACCTCTTAACGGCACAGCCAACTAGTAAATTATCAATGCATAAATCTACCAATGAATACAGGGCCTCTATGAGCCAAACATCCTCCCCAAAGCCCACCTCTGAGTACATGAGAGTTTGGGGGCTCATTCTTCATGTAAACCATAACACCCTCCTTGGTTTGTAGATGGCAACCAAATATGGGCTTACCCCAGTGTGCATAGAGTACCAATATTTCTCTTCTTCTTCTAAGGATACTAGTTCTGTGGGGTTAGGGCTCTGCTCATAATGACCTTATTGAACCTTCATTAGGTCCTCAAAGGCCTTATCTCCAAGTACAGTCACTTGGAGTTTAGGGCTTCAGTACAATTTGTGGATAGACATATTTCAGTTCAAAACAAATGTCAACCCCAAGTCTCCATAAGAATTCAGAGGTATATGAACAATATTAACAGAGAATTTTAAAAATCCATTGCATATTTTGTTGTCTTGGAAATAGACATCTAATAATTCTCAAAATTTAATTGCCTTTGTAACAATGTTATCCAAACGTCAGTCATTTCTCTACCAACTTTAGATTTTATAATATCCATATTCCCTCATACTATAACCTCCAGTATCTTTTGTTAAATGGACTCCATATTTTACTTAAATAAATGTATTTTATATGAAAACTTAAATTACTACCATGAAATGAAAACTGCTTTGCTATTTATAGTGATCATAAATGAAAGCAGGAATAAAAGAAGTCTTGTTGAATTTTTTCCTACTGAGTTACTTGATATAAATATTGTACTTACTATACACGAGATACTACCCAAGCACTTATAAATGTAATTTTGCATATTCTTCATGACCTGCAAATAGGTAACCTTATTTTTTTTTATTTTACAGAGAAACAAACCAAAGAGCATAGGGGATAAATAAAGAGTTCAGAATCACAGGGCCAGGAAGCTAGCCAGTTTGATTCCAGAGAAATTTAATGACTAAAGTGCTTTTCCAAAAATATTTTAATAGTGAAAACTTTTGTACATTAATTTTCTATATTCTTAAGATGAAAATTTCAGTCCCGTCAAATAAACCAGAAATGATTTCTGATTCCAAAAACAAATCTCAGAATTTGGCTAACAGATAGGTAATAAGCCTTTAAGAAAACATTTTGGTCCAGGCCCTGTTGACCAGGAAGCCCCCTTCATCCTGGCAGGTGTGTTTGGGAAGAACACGTAGATGGTCCTCAAAGACACAGGCCCCAGCAGCTTCCTTGGGCCTGGGGGGGTCTTCTAAGCAGGCTTCCTGGGGACCTTGTACCCACCAGGCAGCAGGAAGCAGGAGATTGGAAGGTGCTGTAAAGTAGAACTGGAAGTGGCAGAAGCTCAGAGCCCTGTCCCTAGGAGCAGCAGAACTGTATCTATCTGTCCCTGGGTGGCAAGAAGGAGCTGCCAAGAGCTGCACACCCCATTCACAGAATCAGCCTGGGGGCTCCTTGAGCTCCACAAGACTCCTGGAAGAACTTTCTTTCCAAAGATCAAAGTTAGTGCCAAGTGACTAACACTGTAGATGACTTGCAGATACACACACACACACACACACACACACACACACACACATTAGAATTTTACAGATACACAATTTACCTTTACAAAAATGCTTGAGATTTTATATGCATATATGTAAAAATTACATGCATAAGTAATTATTGCATTTTGCTATTGTGGGTTTATTTTTTATCAAGGCACTTGAGATAATATATATGTGTATGTTATATATAATATATAAATACCATAAAATAGTCCTTGTAGCTCTGGCTATCTCCCAGGAGACACTTGAAGATATGAACTTGCCTTCCCTTCTCCCTTTTTCTTCCCTTAGTATTTATTAGTACTGGGAATGTAGTATTTTGTAGTACTGGGACTCCAGGATCTTACTACTGCCCTCCATCCCCAGTCAGTCATTTATTGATTTATTAGGACAGCGGCTTAGCAGGCTTTGAGTTCCCTGGCTGTGTCCAAACCTGAATCCTCCTGCCTCAGCCCTGCTGTGGGAAAGGCCACCCTGACTAAAGGGAGGCAGAGCAAGCTCCCCCCATGATCATCGGAGTCCCACCCTCATCCCAGAACTGGGTGTGATTGCAGCGACAGAGGGGCTAGTAGGAGTTGTACCCTGCCCTGCCGTGTGGCACCAAGCTAGTAAGAGAGCCTGGTATTTGACCTCTGAGCCACAACAACTCTTTCAAGGCCCGTGCTGCTCTTTGCCACTTTGTCCCCAAGCCTGCCTTGGAGGCCTGCCCTGGCAGTCACACGGCCATTTGTACCCTCTCAGGCTCTGCCAGTGGCCTATTGCAGTCAGCAGGGGACTAGGGCCTGGCAGCTCCAGTCCTTAAAAGTAGCTTTGTGCAAATGAGCTCCTCCCAGCCCCCAACCCTTTTCTCCTAGCCTCCCTGGCCCACTAGATTTCCAGGCCCAGAAAAAGAAGCTGGTAGGATTGAAGTACACAGAAGGCTCGGGAGCTGGAGTGGGGGTGCTCATATTTTCTCTGCAGCCATTTGGATGGTGGCTGAAGGGGAGAGAGAGGGGGGTAAAGGAGGGAGAAACTTCATTTATATGTTAATAGTTGCCAGCACCCAGGCTGAAGTGACAGAACTATTTCATGGGAAACTGACAATTTTTGTCAGCCAGGCTGTGCCTCCACATCTCAGTGGGCCAATAATCTTGATTAGCAAAACAATTGGGGGCCTCGATCACGCTCAGGTTACACCGGCCCAAGCGAGGAGGGCTGGGGCCTCTGGCTGGCTCAATTGTCCAGAGCTCCTGAGTTTAGGCAAATGAAGGGGACGGCTGGGCTGGGGGAGGGAGGGAATGGACAAAAGGGGTTAATTTGATTGACCGAATCTTCATCGTCTTATAACAATCATTTACTTAGCAAGTAATTCCGAAAGAAACCAGTGGCGCCGACAGGAAATTGGAGCACAGTGTCTGTTTGCCCCAGATGTGTGGGAATTTTAGCTGCCTCCTTCCACTTGACAACCTCGGAAAAAAAAACTCACTACTCCCTTGGGGCCCTAATTACCACATGCAGAATAATTCGTTATCTAAAAATACACACACACACACATACACACTCAACACCCACAAACAGAGTCACCACAGGCCACCGCTGGCATCTTGGACTTGTCGCAGTATTGGCTTTCATTTTTATTATTAGTTCATTGTATTGCTAATTAATGCTGCAAAATGATGACGTGTTCTCCCCTTCTAGGAACTTGGACTGCCTGGGAGAGCTCCGGCTGGCTGCTGTATTGTCAGTGTGACCAACTGGCCCTGTTCTCTGTTTGTAAACACACACCGGAGGCACAGCTGCCATGGTCCCCACAACTGCCAAGAGACAGGAGAATCCCTGAAAAGTGATGTGGTGAACCAGGTGGTGAACCAGAAGAGATGGTCCCCTCCCCTGTGATACTCACCTGTCCCCGCCTTCCACTGTGCAAGCCTGGTGGGAAAACAGTTACTCCAGTTCACTGATTGGAAGCATTTTATTTTGAAATAGGTACAGACTCAGTAGAACTTCAAAAATAGCAGCATGAGGTCTGCATGCCCATTACTCAGCTTTCTGAAGTGGAGGCAGCTAATTCAACAATAGTGCACTATCAAAGCCAGGAAATTCCGTGGCACAAGGCAGTTAACTGGACAGCAGACCTTACTGGGATTTCACCCTCGGGGAACTGTCTTTCTGTATCATTCTATGAGCCATTTTGCTTTTAATTTGGTAAATAAAGCAGTTCTAGAATTTTAGAGCAGGAGATACGAAGTGGTGACCATTCAGTTTACTGCACTGTCTGGTCCTAATTTTTCTTCCCTCCAGGCCCTGGTCCTAGCCCTCCTTTGTTCCTAAGGATCACTTCCAATCACTTCTGTAGTTCCTACCATCTTAGTTTTTTCCATCTCATATTTTGTTTGAAAACAAATTGCATTTAGGTCGTCAAGTGTGTACTTACACACTTCCGTGACTGGAGGGTTATGGCTTCACTGTTCTTGTCTGACACTTGATGAAACTTTCCTCACTCTGCTGGTTCCAATGCTACCATTTGGTTCTTCTCAATGAAATGAGTCTAACTCAGGGGTTGTCAATGGTGGCTATATCTTTGAATCACCTGTGGAAGTTTTAAACATTTCAGGGTTAGACTAAACCTTAAACCAAGACTCTGGAGGTGGAACAGTTTCCCAGTGGGTTCCCAGGAGGACTGCTTTCTACCAGTCTTGAAGGCATTGAAGATAGCCGCACCCACATAAGTAGTGTTTCCCGCATTTAGAAAAGGGTACCCAGTCACATTTAAACTTCAGGTTAAAATAATAATAATAACTTTTTAGTATAAGTATATCCCAACTATCATGTGGGACATACTTGTGTTAAAAATACTTGTTGTTTATCTGAAATTCGAATTTAGCTGAGGGTCCCATATTTTTATTTACTAAATCTGGCACCCATCACACATACAAAGCCTTTCCATCTCAGGGCAAACAGGCTTACTTTGGCACCTGACATGTGTCCAAAGCCCTTCTCTAGTCCATCACTCTCTGTAGCAGGGAGCCTGAATTTCAAACTTGCTTTCTAGGGCTGGCTCCCACGACTGTTGTCTCAGCTGGGCCTCCTGTGCTGGCTCTTCATGCTTGGTATTTTGGACTTGGACTTCTCTGATCAATGTACTTTTTCTGTTTTTTGGTTCCTTAGTTCTGGCTCCAGTCTTTCTGAGCATCAAATGAGCTTGCCCTGACAGAAATGGATTAAATCTCCTTGTTTTTCATGAATGAGCTATAGTTTTGCCTTGATCTCCAACAGGGCAAGGGGGGGGCTGTGTTAGTCCCCCATGATTCTTGGGTGAGAAGCATCAGGATCACCTGGGAGCTTGTTAGTGTAGTGGAGGATAAAATATTCCTCTACCCTCTTAGGTTCAAAGTCTGGGGGCCTGCAAATTAAACTATCAACAAACAGATTTTGAAGAGAAAAGCACACATATTTGATTAACATGTGCAGGACATATACATGGAATAACTCAGAGAAGAGTAACTGAAAGAGGTGCTTAGAATTTGAACTCTGTGGGCTGGGGATATAGCTCAGTGGAATAAGCGCCTGCCTAGCAAGCACAAGGTCCCGAGTTCGATCCCCAGTACCACAAAACAATAAAAAAATTAAAAAAAAAAAAAAAAAAGAATTTGAACTCTGTTAGGGAAAGGGATGGGGGTAAAAGGGCAAAAGGCAAATGACTTTTTGGAAGATAAGCAGGTCCTTTGGGGGGGGCTCTGCTTTTAGGCAAACAAGGGATTTCAGGAGCTCACATGCTTTCAGCTCAAAATCATGCTTTTGTTTTGAGTGCTGAGGATCAAACACAGTGTGTTACGTACGCTGCCACAGTGGTATATTGTGAGATGCCATGCATTAGAAATGCAGAATCACAGGCCACCACCAGGCACATTGTTTCTGATCCTGCACTGGAAGGTTTCCCTCTTTTACAGCGCTTCTTGAGAAACACTGTCCTCACCACAGCTTTGGAAGTGCAACTTTTAAAAGCTAGTCACTCCTGTCATCGAAGAAGTCTCCATCTCAGAGCTAGGCATGGTGGTACATGCCTGAAATCCCAGCACTCTGGAGACTGAGGCAGGAGGATTGTCATACATTTGAGGCCAGCCTGGGCTATATAGAAAAACCTTGACTTAAAACCAAAAATCTTCGTATCTTTTGAGTATATGGACTCCTGTGTTGTACACAGAGCCTAGGGATGTGTCTGGGCCTCTTGGAAGAGGCAGCGTTCTCAATACCATTCATCCAGGAAGATGGACCAGCAAATAGATACCTTAGTTTGTTCTTTCTGCTACAACCAAATATGGTAACTTGAGTAATTTATAAGTCATGGAAATTTATTGCTTAAAGGTTTGGAGGCCTGGAGAGGCAAGATCAACAGACCAAATGATTCAGTGTCCATTAAATGCTTGACTTTGATTCCAAGAAGTTGTCTTATTTCCATGTCTTCTGGAAGAGATGAATCCTGTGTCCTTCCATGATGGAAGGGCAAAGTGGTGGGCAGCCCAGGGAGGCCTCTTTATAAAGACACTAATCCCATCCAGGATGGCTGAGCCTTCATGACCTCATCACTTCCAAAGGCCCTGCTTCTGGAGACCCTCCCCTTCGGGGTTAATTTCCAACATGTGAATCCTGGAAGGACGCATATATTATAGCCAGAGAAAAAGGAAAGCAAGAGGTAGACCTTGAGCAGGCAGAAGTAGGTACTCCAGTTTGTCTTTGCCCTCGATCTTGTAGATAATAACTATTCAGAGAGTTCAGACAAGGTGCTTGGTGGAGCTCCTAGGGGATAAGGAGTTGGGAAGATCCCCAGCACTTGGAAACAGCTTGGGCGAGCTTCCTAAAGGAATTCAAGGAAGGATCAGTGTCCACAGTTTAGGTGCAATAATAGCAGGCAGCAGCATCCCACCCCCTCCCCAGGTCATTGTGGACATCACTGCGTCACTCAGGGACAGCTACCAAGGAGAAGTGAGCCTAAGCCCAAGGTTTACTTTCCGTTCCTATGTGGGGCACGCCCACCTCTTACTAATGTTGAGAAACTCAAGTTTGAGTCTGTATGGGAAGTGGTAACTTTTGGAAGGCCTCTGAAAACTTTCAAAGTTAACTCCAGGGAAATATAGACTTGGAATCCATATTTACATTTCCCCAGAAGCTGAATTCAGTTATAAGAAATAGGAATGTCACCAAGTATATTTGCATGTAATTTGCATTTATAATCTCTATTCTCCCTGGGTTTAAGGTGGTGGAAATAACCCAAAAGGTGTGCTTCATCTTCTTTCAATGGCAAAGGTCAGCAAACTGGATTTTCTTTCTACTTGAGGCCAACCACCACAAGTACAAACTGTGGCATACCAGATCAATGTATTTATTCACTGAATTTAAATTTCCCTTCTTTGTTTTGCTTTGTTTACTTTATCAGATTCTAACATGTTAAAGCTAGCAAGCATTTAGAAACTATCTAATACAGGAAATGAGAAGAAAGTTTCATCTTTTGGTTCACTCATGGTAGAGTGAGAATTGTGTTGAAAGAAATTTGAGGCTATGTCTTAGCAGAAAAGACAGACATATTGTGATTGACTAGTGATGGCTTCATGGGCCAGTAGTGTGGAAGTGGCAACACTATGCCAGGCACTGGCTAGTGCAGAGATGGGTCCACATCTCATTTTGCAAGGAAAGAACCCGAGTACTAGGGAAAAAGAGTGATTTAAGATCATAGAGAACATCATGGGCATAGCTAGGGTGTTGCTCTCTCAACTTCAACTCCATCTCTTTTTCCATTACTCAGTGGTAGGCTTCTAGTATCATGTCTGACCATCTGCAATGATTAAACCTGCAGGTCAATTGCTAAAACCCTGATTCTGTCAGCACTTTGTAGATAAAATCTTATTTTTTTCCTTGAGAGAAAGGCACAGAGTTGCTCTCAAATGTCAGTCCACTAAGTACACACAGTAAGGACTCGAAACTTAGGAAAATGATCTTTGTATTCATACAAGTATCATAAAAAAGTGGATTATGGGTTAAATTTCCCTGAACATAGTTATAATGATGTTAATGACTTTGGAAGTGTGCATTTAAAATGAATGAATTATAATTATTTTGCTTAATATGCAAAGCAACAAACAGCTTACTTCAAATTGCATGCCAAGAATCACAAAGAAATATGAATAAAATGATACAAATCTAACTCCATTGTTAAGAAAACAACTTAAAAAGTAGCCCAAAGGGAGGCAGATAAAAATGCCTTGTTTGTTCAGTCATTTTAATATTAGAAAATAATCTGGTATTTGTGTAGGTCACAGAGCTGAAGATTGTAGAGAGAAAAGATTGTCAATATGTGGTGATGTCTCAATTTGCCATTGTTTTAATTATTTTTCTCACTTTATTAATAGTCAGTCCTCTGAGAACAGAGCTTCTTTTAACATAGTAGGTTTTTCATGGGCTAAAGGCATTTCTAAAAATGTTTGGCTTCATTGTGTCCTTTTCATGCACACGTACAGCATATGTTGATCATATCCATCCTCCCATCACACCCTCCTCTCCCTTCTTTATTCCTGTGCTTTTTATCTAAGTCTCCCTTCCATTTTACAATTCTCCTCCTCCTCCTCCTGCTCTTGCTCCTCCTTCTCCTTCAGGTTGAACATATTAGAGAAAACATGTGATTCTTGTTTTACTGACCCTGGCTATTTTCCTTAATATGATAATCTCTAGTTCTGTCCATTTTTGCTGCCAATAACATGATTTCATTATTCTTTATGGCTGAATAATACTCCATTCGCTACATATGCCGCATTTTCTTTATCCATTCAACTGTTGATGGGCACTTAGGCTGGTTCCATTATCTTGGCTATTGTGAACTGTGCCACAATCAACCTAGGTATGCAGGAATCCCTATAGTATACTGACTAGCATTTTGGAGTATATACCCAAGAGTAGTATAGGTGGGACATAAGGGAGTTCTACTTTTAGTTTTTTGATGAACTTTCATACAGATCTCCATGGTGACTTCCAGCCACTTTTGCACTATAGTTTAGAAGCAATAGCAGGAACCAAAAATTATTCCTCCAATATTCTTTTATTGTAAGTAAACCTGTCCTGGCACATAGTTGTCCAGCTAAAATACTACATTTCCCAGTTCTCCTTGCAGCTCACTGTGGCCATGTGGCTAGACCTCGTCATTGGGAAATGGCTGGAAGCAACCTGCTCCTCTTTCTTGCTCTGGATGAGCTGTGGATGTGTCAGGGGATGGCAGCTGTCTCAGGCATTGAGAGAGAAGCTGCACTCTCCAGGGGGGAGGTGTTGGAGAACATCAAGGTGCCATATTAGTATACTAGTTCCAGACCATCCAGAGAAATAAACTCTGTCCATGAAACTTCTGCACTCGGGGAGATTTTATTAACAGAAGTAGGGCATGTATTGGTCACTATAGTTGGGCAGCATCCATGCATCATCCTGGATGAGGATCTTTTCAGGATGGCTACACAATCTTGTAACCTATACATACACTTCCAATCCACGGAAGCATCACCAGTGGACATTACGAAGCGATTCATTTGCTTATTGTCCTTTCTTTTAGGAGAGTGTCCACTCCGTGAGGACATACACTTAGCACCCTTGCATCTGGAAAGGTGCCAGCACATAGCTGATGCTCAATGAATGTCCTTTCAATTAATTAGAATGAACACTCCATGAGGTGTACACTGTTGTTTTGCAAGTTGGACACATGAGGAAACTGTGGCAGGTTCATAAAGCTCTGAAAGGGTGACACGGACTCTCTCAAAGCCTGGAATGAGCACACTTGCCCAATGTGCTGCCCTGCCCTGTGGGGACTCAGCTCCTTCTGTCTAGCAACCAAGCTCAAAAGTCATCTCTCCATAGCTTGTGCATGTTACAGTCTCCATGAGTGTGTATTAATTTACAACACAAATGCATGAAAGGGGCACGCCGACATTATAACCCATTTAAATATATAAATATTCAGGCAAAAAGCCATGACTAACAATTCTTTTTTTGCCTCCAAGTGGGGAAAAAAATATGTTTTTGAACTCTGCTTCTGAGCCACCCTTGATGACTTGTGATGAATGACAAAACAGTTCTGATCTTATCTGTAGAGTTTTCCATGAAATATAAAGGAGGAAATAAGCCAGAATAAAGACGTGAAATAAATATATTGATAGAATTCAAAGAAAAGATAATAGATTTGGTCATGTTCCCGGCATCATCCGTTCAGGGAGAAGACTTGTCCAGCCAGAGTTCTGTTTGGTTATAGATTAATAATCTAAAGTACAAATAGTTCAGGACAAATTACAGAAAACATAAACTACAATATTCAACAAACTGGAGTTCAAAGGTTTTTGTAATTTGCTAAGTGTTCCCGTCATACATTTTTTAAAAGTGATGACACAATATAGAGTTTTTGAACTTTGCAACACAAATAGCAAGTAGATTTTTTTGCCTGAGTCACATTAAAGAATTGTGTAACTATTTTAAAAGGGGGTGTAGGGGGTGGATACCAAGTGGAAAGGATAGAAAATGTCAACTGTCGGTTGTAGCAATTGAAGAATAATAATTCTACTTTGAAAAATGTGCTTTTGCTTATAGTCTATAACGCATGGTGGATGAGAGTGGACGCGACTTTAGGGTCACTTTATACATTCTCAGCCAGTTACTGGCTCCGTAGCCTGACACAAGGGACCAAGCTCAGTGGGTAGAAATATTGTTAAGCTCTGTAAGCTTTGCTAGGCACATGTGACTTCTTCCTGAATCCACTTGTACTTTTCCAGTCCGTTCTCTGCATTCATTGTAGCATGAAAGCATTATTCTTCTAATGCAATCAGGTCATGTCACACCACTTCTTAAATGCCTACAGTGTCTCTGCATGAAGATGAAACCCTGAATTCTTCCTGTGCCTCTGTTCTAGTCCCTTCACTTGGTCCTTGTTCTCTGGGCTTTATCCATGTTGGATGTCTTGGAATTGCTTTAACATTCTTGACTTCCTATCTTGGGGCATTTGCTTCTCCTCTTCCCTTGCCCTGGAATTCTCTTTTTCCTTTTCTTTCCCCAGCTCATTCTTTTGAGTTTAGTTTAACTATGAAGTCATCAGGGAACGGCCTTTGGCTTTTTGAGCTGCCCTTTCCTTGCATGTGTACAGATGGACTTTCACAGTGAACTGTTGAGGACCCATGAGGACAGGAATGACATCAAACTTGTCCACTACATCCCCAGCACTTAGTGAAGGGACAGCACTTAGTAGCCACTTGAAGAGTGCACAGACAGAGAATGTCATGGTCCCAGCTAGCTCATGGCCTTGTGTGTGCATATTGGGGTGACACTAGCTCCCTACCATTAGCAGCAATGATTAAATGAGAGGGAAAATATACAAGGGCTCTGCAAACCATAAAGTTTGCTGTAACAGAGAGGCCTGGAGAGCCCCACGGGCTTTCTCTCGGTTGTCTTCCCTATCTTTGTCCCTCCCGATTCTGAGCAAGAGCTTCCTAAACAGTGTCATTTAATCACACACAAGTAAGGGATAATTATAATTTTTTGATATGCATTTTGAGTCATTCCAACCGTATGTGACCAGAAATTTAACTCAAATAAATGGGCTTCATCGGAAAATGAAGAGAGACAGAGACAGAGAGACAGAGAGAGATATAAAGAGATAGAGAGAGAAAGAGAGAAATTTATTGTCATATGCATTTGAAAAGAGCAAACAAGAAAGGATGAAAATACACTGTTAGACTTTTTCCTTTCTCTTTTTTTCCTGCTTCCCTAGCTTCTTATCGCCCGGCTCTCTCTTGGGGACAGTGACTGGCAGAGACAAGTCCCATTACACGATACCAGCCTAGCCCCTGCCCCCAGGAGTCAGAGAAAGCATCTTTTTCTATAGTTCCAGCTAAAGTCCATGGAAAACACTCTTCTATTCATCTTAATCACATGACATGTTTGACCTAGTCTCTAAAGAGGGTGCAATGACCGGGCTTGTCTAGGTTACATGACACCTTTGGCTCTTGGAGATGGAGAAGATCATACTGAACTCTATGGACCAAGAGGAAGGTTGTTTGATTGTACAAAAGAAAAGTAAAGTATTATCAACAAAGGCAGAAATAGATCTGCCCTGGAAAATACAACAAGCATCCTCTATGAGGTTACCCAGTTCCATGCAAGAAATCTGTGCTTCAGTTCCTCAGGCTAATCCTTAGCAAGAGTGAGGTGAGTTCTAGTTTCCCACAGGCAGTCAGGGTGGACCCGAACAGTGTCATTTAATGTCAGTATGTCCAATCTGTGGAAGAGGGAGCTCTTGCTCAGAATTGGGAGGGGCAAAGATAGGGAAGGCAATTAAGAGAAAGCCAGTGGGGCTCTCCAGGTCTCTCTGTATTACAGCAGGAGAGATGGCAGTACTCATGGCAGTACTCACACTCTTTACATGCACCTGTTTTTTGTTTTGTTTTGTATCATTTTGTTTTTCAGTACTGGAGAATGAACCCAGGGCACTTACACTGACCTACATCCCTAATCTGGTTTTTTATCTTGAGACAGGGTCTTGCTAAGTCACCTAGGCTGGGTTTGAGCTTGCTATTCTTCTGTCTCAGCCTCCCAGAGTGTGTTTCTAAAAAAAAAAAAGAAAAATTCATAGAACATCAGTGGTAAATAATTTTAAAATTTACCCAATCCAAAGCTCTGATTTATAGCAATATTTCTGAAGCCCAGAGAGGGGAAATGGTCTGGCCAAGGTCACACAGCTAGTGATGGAACCGGGGCTAATGTTCGGGTTAGTTAATCTTACCTTAATGGCTGTGATCAAAGGACAGAGTTTCTCTCACACATAAAGAAATAACTTGACTAAAAAAAAAAGTTGGCTGTGACTAATGAGCTATATCTACCATGAGGTGGGGATCCTGAGTGAGTTGCCAAGCTCTCTCCATGCACACGCTTTTATTTCTGCGTGACAAGCCCTCATTTGAATGCACAAGTGAACACACATACCTATGTGGAAAAAAATCATTAACTGCTCCATGATGAAGCCTGCAGGTGGTCAGACCACATATCTGTGTATACCCTACTGGAAATGGTGGAGGATCTAAAATGCTTCCTGTCCAACTTGGGCTTGTATGTCCAACATATAAGCTCCCTTTTCTGGGGATTAACCCTAGCATCTGAATTCCAAAACAAAATCTGTATCTGCATTGTGAGCAAGAGCTATAGTTCATTCAGAAATCTTGCAAAAAAAAAAAAAACCCATAAAGTTATTAGACCTAGATATAATCTTCTGCACCAAAGGCAGATTTTGTAAGATCTGGTAAACTACTGTATATTGCAAGTTACTGCTTATTTTGATAATGGAACAGAAATTAACATGAACCATAATGAAATTAACACACAGTTTTAAAGAGAAAAAAGAAATGTTAGAAGAGAATCGCATGGACGAAGAACCAATCCTACTTACACCTGTAGGCCTAAAATCTAATGGTAAACTGTACTGTAAATTTCTGCTCATTCTGATATAAAAGAAGAAATGAAGTTGAACCAGAATGAACACAGAATAGTTTGAAAGAGGAAAAAGTGATATTAAAAAAAAAATGTAGTGGAGAAGTTATAGATCCTACCTAAGCATGTGACCTTACGGATTTTGTGTATGTTTGGTTTATTTTTTTGCAATTTGAATTCCCCCTCACAAGCCCTTCTTCCAACAGCAAGGAAAGCCCTTCCTCTTCCACTATACTGTCCCCTTCCCTTTCTCCATATGGGTCTTGTCTTTCTAATTCATGGTACCATAGAGCTTTTTTGTTTTTCTTTTTGAGACAGAGTCTTGATATGCAGTTCAGGCTGGCCTTGAGCTCACTTTGTAGTCTAAGCTGGTCTCGAACTCACAGTGGTCCTCCTTCCTCAGTGTCCTGAGTGCTAGGATTACAGGTGTGCACCACCATGCCTGGCCCCATAGAGAAGTTATGACACCATAGGAAAACTGGACCCATACCACCCAGGATCTACTTTAGGATTTATTTACAATCCAGACCCCAGCCTTAGATTTCTTCCCAAACTCTGAAAGTTAAAAAGGAAACACTGCTCCCACCTAAACCACATGTCTCCAAGTTCTCTATGCCTTTCTTTTGCAACAATATCAAACTCTTAACCTTCTGAACGTACAAAGAGGTTTTTATTTTAAATCCATGGAACAAATGACCGCTTCAAATTCATAATGTGGTATGCATTGAGCGGAACACAGCTCAAGGTGAGTCATTCATTAATCATAAACAAAACAGCCCCTGATCAAGGACACATCAGCACACACAGTAGAAAGAGGCTGGCTTGCCCAATACCTTTATTTAATATTAACTACATTATGTTTTTCATGTGAGTTCTGAGAAGGTGATTTTCTCACTTTATTTGTAGCCAGCTCAGTGTGAATGGATAATTACTTCCCTTAATGTTGTTTCCCCTAAAGGTTTACTCTGTTCAACAAGACACTATCAAATCTTGCCTCTCAGACCTGGGAGAGGCTGTGGAGGGGCCCTGCCTTTATAGTTAAGAACTTTAGCTGGAATCCCTCAAGCATAAAAACATCCAACAACAGGAATATTACAAATGACATGAATAATATTTGTGATTAATAACAGCTAACTGAGACGCACAATCCAAGAAATACATGATTAGCTTATTACAGATATCTGATATGCTAATTATCTTCAAAAATTTCATTGCTGATGACTGTTTTGGCAGAAACTTGAGCAAGGGAAGAGGAAATTTGAACTTTTATGTAAGGTGGAAACAAAGCATTCAGACGAGTGGACTTTGGAGAACCTGGGAAAGGTATTTGGTATTTAATTCTGTCTGATGAGAAGGAAATTAAATGAGAATAGAAATCAGTGTGAAGATTGAAATTTGAGCCTAGAGAACTCCCCCATCATCATGAGAAGCTCTTCATTACCTCTGGACAAAAGGCTGTTGGCACCAAAGTGGATGGGTAACGTGATGAAGTTTGGCAAGATTTGCCTAGGTGCCTTTCGGAGCATGTGCATCACAGTTTGCCTTAGACCAGCCCTTCTGAGTGGGACCAGTAGATGTGACAAGTGCACGGTACTCATCGTGACTGTCACAGAAGCTCTTTGGGACAGCTTAACGTCTGCTAGGGAAGCTGGGCAAATGTCACACAGATACTGGATGAGGAGCCTGGAGCAGACTCTCTCATATGATACTGATGGCAAAGTTGACTCCCAGAAAGAATCAGTAATTACTCAAGATCCAAAGGATGGCAGAATTGTGACTACAAGAAGCCAGCTGCTTGGCTATGGGAACTAGAACTAATGTTACCGGACTATTTGCTTAATTACCAATGTCTCAGTTTCACCATCCTGAAGTTTACAATCAAAAGACTTTATTGTTGTTAATACTGAGCTTCACATCTGGTAAGAAAGTGCCTGCATTCTAAGCTACGTCCCTAGCTTGACTTATTTTAATTTGGGACACGGTCTTGTTAAATTGCCTGGGCTAGTCTCCAACTTTTGATCTTCCAGCCTTAGCTTCCCCAGTAGCTAAGATTACAGGCATGCGCCAACATGGCCCACTAAGGGAGAAGTCAAGGAGCCCAGAAAACCAGTGTTTAAGAGAGCAGGCTCCATGATTTCTGGCTGTGTGACCTTTGGGAGGCTGCTTTATTCCAGGTTTGAGTTCTCTCAGTGGAAAGTGTGGAGAACTATAACCCACACATATGTAAAGGGTCCTGTGCAGGCTGGGAAGTCACAGCGATAGGTTCGGCAGCACCTTCAGCAAGTGTTGCCTGTTCATCAGCTTGATTATGCTTGTGATTATTATGATTATGAATATTACCATCTACTTTCCCTTTGGAGGTGAGTACTGTGAATGATACGTGGTCCAAAAGAAGACGACATCTCTCTATCTGCCTATGGAGGGATAGGGATTCTGTTAAAGGGCGTATTAGCCAGATCTTGCAAAGGTTACAAGAGAGGGAAATAAAAAAGGAAAGATGGGAAAATAATACTGTGATTTGTGCTTTTTCTCTCCTTTCAGATGCGCTGCTCTGTACATAGTAGGGGTGTTTTAGAAATTTCAGCAAGCACAGATGCACATGAGAAATGCAGACCGTAACAAAGCTTTCTGTACCAGGCATCAGGAGCAGCGGCGCTGAGGTTGGCCCAGCAGTTGATACCTCCTAAAGAGGGGTGTCTAGCAGCTGGGGGATTGGACTAAGCGTCTCCTTTCCTGTTGCAAAAGCTGCACTTCACTGTTGCCTGCGCCTGCCTGGGTGTTGCAGGCAGCTTTGATTGAAAACTTAATCAGCAGGCTTGAGTTGCTATCAATAAAGAGGAGGAAGATTGATTTAAATACTTGATGATTTTTTTTAAGCCTTAAACCCCAAATACCTTAAAATGTAGCGATACTGAATCAGGAGACAATGAGAGATGAATTGCGGCAGGTTTTTTTTTTTTTTAAATCAGAACAATAAAATTCTCAAGAAAATGGTCTCGGGAGCAGGATTTCAGTCTTGACATGAACTTCAGCAGGAAGATGGGTGAGAAAATGAGCAGAGCGGCACTGCTGACAGGTTGAGTTTGCATTTGTGGGTGCAGGGTGGACCCCAGCGCCGTCAGAGACTCCTCAGCACTGTGTCCCCCCACCACCCCTGCCATGTCCCACCACAGTCTGTGGGCTCTGCTGTTGAAGGGAGCTGTGCATCTCTTTGGGCCGGAGCAGCCAGGTGTCTTCCTAGGGAAATGTTTGTGGGTTCAGGAGATCTGGGAGGGCTTCCTGGAAGAGGGGTATTTTGTGGTGCTTTGAAAAATGTGCAGTTTAGAACCTCAAGTACAAAGAAATCATCCAGTTGAACCTTTAACTGATGGTTTGGGCAAAAGATGAATTGGCCAGGTGACAGAGACAGACGAAATGCAGCCTTTCAGTCTCTGATGTACTCAGGAGGGCTCATCAGCCTTCAGCAAACTGGGCTTTGGAAGAAGAACAGGCAACAATTAAGTGTTGACTACTGGCGGGCTCTGTGCTGGGTGCTTCCCAGCTGGCCTTTTCTTTGCCCCTCCCAAACACCTGCGATGGCACCAAGGCACCTGCTTCATCTTACAGATGAGAATACTAAGCTCCAGCAGTGGGGAGAACCTTTTCTGGGGTCACACAGCCAGCCAGTGTAGAGCGGAGCCAAATTCAGCCACCCACTGCCATGACTGGAGAAAGTTTGGTCATGTTCCAAGTCTACACTGGAGTAGAACAGGAATGTGGAAACCTCTTGCAGTTAACAGAGGCTCTTTACCTAGCAGTGTAAATGGGTGTCAGGTGCTTAGCACAGTGCCTCACAGAGCAAATCTTCCAAGCATCTTTTTTTTTGTTTGTACTGGGGATTTGAATGCAGGGCCCTTGCACTAAGCTACAGCCACATCTCTTTTCATCTTAGTATTAATATTATCTTATTATTAATTATTGTTTTAAGTTTTGAGATAATGTCTCAGTAAGTCACCAAATTGCCCAAGTTGGGCTTAAACTTGTGATCTTCCTGCCTCAGCCTCCCAGAGTGCTGGGATTACCAGCCTGCACAACAATGCCCAGCTCCCCAGTGTACCTTAGTGGAGATTTGCTTTTATTAATAAAGTACATAGAATCTGGAAGAAAATAGCCTCCCTGAAGGCAAGTGTTGGCGGCATGACTGTGCCTACTGGCACCTAGGCTTTGTTCCCTACTGCCTTCCCTTATCAAGTTCTTCCAGCCCTGCATTCTTTCCCTACCCTTGAGAGTACAGGAAGCCATCTGGGGACTCCACCCTTGCCCACGCTGGTGCCTAACTTGGTCTGCATCTCTTCATCTTCTGCCCATCCAAAGCTTCTTATTCTGTAATGCTCAGCCCCAGCACTGCTTATGCATGGCGTCGGTCCCAACCCTGCTTACTTCCTCGCCTGCCCCTATAATCAGAATGGTTTTATGCCTCTTGGAAGGCTCCAGGCTTTGATTACACCTTGATTAGCCCTTACTAATTTTTGTTGCATGCTTCTGAGATGTAAACATGACCATTTCCCCCAAGTCAGCTTGGAGGTCCTTGAAGTCAGGGTGGCACTGGTTCACTTTGCTACTTCCTCCCTCCCCTCTTTATAGCCTGCCCAGCAGTCCCTTTGAACTGGGCTCAGCATCCAGTAGGCATTTAATAATTGACTAGTCTGAATGGCACAGTAGTTTTTGCGAATCCCACTTTAAAATACAGATGTTTTCTGCAGAGAGGTCACTTAGTACACTTAACAGGCACTGAGCCCGTATGAGTCAGAAGCTGACCCCGGAACTCCATCCGTCCTTCAGAGAGCAGGGCTTTAAGGGCACTGGACAGGGGTCAGTGCATTTGGAGCAGGAATGTTTGGAAGAAGGAGCAGAATGAGGGAAAGTAGTCCAGGCTAAGGGCTGAGAGCAATGTTGTGGGTATCTGCAAACAGGATTGTCGCCGTACTGGCTCCTGAGCAACCATCACCATAGAAATGAGGGCTGGGGCTACCTCTCCCACCCTTTCTCCAGGTTGCTGGATGTTCAACTTAGGGGGTTTGTGTTGGACACTGGTTTGGTACCTCTGGGAGTATCCTTTGATAAATGCATTTCATGCCACTCCCTGGACCCAGGGGAGTTGTCAGTACCACATACTCTGTGAGGCATTTTAAATAAGAGAAAGGGTACAGACTCTGGGATCAGGTGGTTAACCAGGTCCCAGTGAACTGCATCATTTACAAACCATGTGACTTTAACAAGTTACCCAACAGTTCAAAGCCTTGGTGCTTTCATCTTTAAAACAAGACTATGCCAGGCATTCAGAGCCAGCCCAAACTATATAGTGAAACCCTATCTCAAAACAAACAAACAAACAAATGGAGTAATCATTAAACTTTGAGAGGTATTCCAAGAATATGGTCATTCAACAAACATTCAGCGTAGTTTAACTGCAGGCCTAGTGCGTACCAAAGGCATTGTGCTAGACTGTGGTGCATGCAAGCTACCACACACAGTGGGTGGCAGTCACCACAGCTAAGACACACATTGCTGACCCTCTAAGGCCAGCTGGGTCCAAGAAGTGCCTGCAGGAACCCTGGCCTCCCAGCTCATGGTCAAGGCAAATCCACTTGCGGAGTAGACCATCTTGGAACCCAGTGGCCCTGGGCTTATTAAAAGGATTGAGAGAAAATTTTAAAATAGTTGAAGTCAGCAAATTAAAGTGTTCTTTGCCAGCTCTTTAAATTAGGTGGGAAAGGCACATCAAAAGAGAGTGGGAAAATAAATGACTGCCCTTAGAAATCGAAGAGAAGTGTTGGTAAAACATAGTTATCATTGTGTTAGGTACACTAACTTTGAAAAATAGACCCAACCTAAATACCCAAGAAGCAAAGAATCATCTGGGAAATTAGGAAAGCTAATGGAACACAATTGTATGAAAATATTAAAATGACATACATATATGGAAATACCTACAAATATGTGTGTATGCACAATGCCTACACTCAAATCTAAATCTTTGGTCAAGTTATTCAAAAGAAAATGCAAAAACTAGATGAAGTTCTCTGGGGGGGATCCTTTATGTGTGCCATTTATGTTTTTATTCAAAATCTTCTTTAATGTCATTAAAACTTTTTTCCAGATAAAAAGAATATCAATAACAGTACTTGAATACTTTAGTGTTGGATTAATGACTAAGAATTTTCCTACTTTGGAAAAAAAAAATACTCCAAGAAAGGTCCCAGAAGGGAGGAAATAAATAAAAACACATTGGAAAAATTAAATATGGCCAGTGGGTAAACTATAATTACCTAGCGCCTTACAGTTTCAGGCAGAATGTTATGCAGATGGTCATTTGCATGCTTAAGTACAGAGAAAGGAGCAGGTACTTTATTTGGGAAAGAAAGGTTGTACTTTGAAAGCAGGATTTGTGGGGTTAGTTTTAAGCTCATCTCAAACGTGAGTTCTTTGTGTACAACCAAATACTGGATGGGAGCTGCATGCCAGCAAGGCAAACCAAAATGTTCAGGCGCTTGTGCACTGGGCTGTCCCCAAATCCCTCCTTCCTTGCTTTTTAACTTTGGACAAAGTATTTAACTTATCTAAACTTTCATTTTCTTACCTGTTTGATTGAAATAATGTTCCCTCCAACTGTAGGGCTGTGGATTTTCTTTTTGTTTGGTTTGATTTTGCAGTACCGAGTATTGAACCCAGGACTTTCACACTGAGCTACATTCTCAGTCACTCATGTATTTGAGACAGGCTCACACGAGGTCACTAAATTGCCCACCCTGGGAAATTGTGGTCCTTTTGCCTCCACCTCCCAGAGCATTGGGATTATAGGTATGTTCCACCACACCATTTGTAGGGCTGTTTTTAAGGACTCAAAGATATACATGAGGGCTGGAGGTACAGCTCAGTGGGCTAAGTGCTTGCCGCTGAGCACTAGGGCCCTGAGTTCGATCCCCGGTCCCGGAAAAAAAAAAAAAAAAAAGGGGAACCA